>JALJEE010000344.1:0-33535 GCA_023231475.1 Seison nebaliae
GAAGCGTTTTGTGAATTTCAGAGAATCGAGAAGCCATTTCTTCCTCTCTCGCAATCCTAAAATTCTGTTCTTCAAACATTCGACGTTGATTCTCTAACAATTCTTTCATATCACGTATGTTTGCCTCCTGATTATTGACAATAATTTCCAGGGATTTTAGGATCTGTTCGAGAGACACCGAATCTTTCTTCTCCAATGTTTCTTTCAGTCCGTCAATGCCACTAAGAAGCTGACTATTCGTTACTCTGGCAGATCTAGAACTTGATCGAACTCTTTTTATGGTGGAACGTTTTGCGGGTTGGTCGTTTTTTAACAGATTGCTTTCTATCTTCTATAGAGCAGCCAACATCTCCTCAGACATGGATGCATCGTTCTTAACGATATCGTCAGAACTCTTCGACGACATTTTCGAGATCAAATGTTAAAAAAGATATAAGATATAAATGTTAAAAAAATTTTTTAAAAAATTTTTTTTCTTTTTTTCCTTTTCTAAGGAAAAACCAAAAGGAGTAGAACTGTCCGGCAACCGTTCTTTCTACATGTATTCAATTAATTTTTTTCCCAGCTTTTGAGCTTTTCATTGGAAAGTACGTCGGACAATGTGAATTTGGGGGATCTGAACTAAATTCACGAATTGTCTGATATTTTCTATAATAGTTGCTCACAGTAGGTCCGATTATTGATGCAATTTGTTCTGCATTCCGCCCTTTAAAAAAATTACCTTTTTAAATTGATAAAAAAACTAATGTAACGATCCTATCGTGAACTCAACTTATATAATGTTCTCGTAAAGTTACAAGATGTGACTTGCGGTCGCTATCAATTTAGTCATTGTAGTGCTAGTAATTTAGTGGTAGAAAATGCATTCAATTTAGTGATTCGTGTTCTACCTTGAAACCAGTGAATAGGAATTCTTTATCCTTATTATTTATAATAAAAAAATAATATCATATAATTAAATAATAAATCATAAAGTATGGTAGTAAAATAAATATAATATTGGTAAGAGCGTTAGATTTAAAAACATTAAATGATTAACTTGATTGAAAGTTTCATTAAGAACATTGATTCTTCAAGGATACTCAAAACGAATGATCATTATTGCATAACCATTCCATATCATATTTTTCCTACCTAAACAGAATAAGAGAGAATAATTAAAATGAATCAATCGATTAACAATTTTTCTTTTAAAATCTATGAAACTTTATTTAATGAAAGTTTGAATTTTTTCGGAATTTCTTTAATTAATTTTTATAATTGAAAAGATGATAATCTCATCTTTTCCCCAGTCAGTTTAGCTACAGCAATGAGCTTAGCGACTGTAGGAGCTCGAGGAAAATGTTTCGACGAATTACAAAAAACTTTGAATCTTCCCGGAGATATTAAGACAATTGGCGATGAATTTGAGAAATTAATGAAATCGTTAAATTCATTGAAAGAAGTAACAATGGTGAACAAGATGTTTGTTCATGCTGCTATGAAAATTGAACCATCATATAAAGGAATAGCGAAAGAACAATTTCAAGCAGAAGCACGAAATGTCGATTTTGGAGGAGATACGAAACAAATTGTTGATGAAGTGAACAATTGGGTCTCTGAAAATACAAATGAATTGATAACACAATTGTTAAGTCAATCGGACATCAATCCCTTATCGAGATTGATTTTATTAAATGCAATTCATTTCAAAGGAATGTGGAAATCCCAATTTAAAAAAGAGAGAACTCAACCCTTTGATTTCCATAAGGCCAATGGAGAAGTCGTTAAAATGCAAGCAATGATAGAAGCTGAAACGAAATTTGATTTTAATCCAAATTGTAAGGAATTGGATGCAAAAGTATTAAAGATGCAATATTTGGGAGATCGATTATCATTTGTTGTAGTTCTGCCCAATGACGAAAAGAATGGATTCAAAAAAATTTCAAATAAATTTAATTCACAAATTTTCTCTCAGATCTTGAAGAGAATGCCACACATGAAAGTTACTGTAGTACTTCCGAAATTTAAAATAGAAACTTCGGAATCTGTTGGTATTTTGAACTATTTATTATAATTACCTATAATATAATATTTAAAATTTCTAACAATTTATTTAATTCTCAGATGGTTAAAAATTTCCAAAAACTCGGAGTTTCACGTTGTTTCAATGACAAATCCGATTTTACTGGAATAGCGAAAGAAGAAGAACTTTATATTTCTGAAATTCTCCACAAAGCTGTTATAGATGTGAATGAAGAGGGAACGGAAGCTGCAGCAGCGACTGCTGTGATGATGATGACTCGATGTGCAATGGTCCAACCAATGGAGATAGTTTGTAATCGTCCATTCCAATATTTCATTTATGACGAACAACAAAATATGATTCTATTTGCGGGTCATTTTGCCAATCCACAAACTGTCATCTCTTAAATCTTTATTCAAAATCACTATTTCAATAGATGACATTTATTAGCGAGCTTTTCAATGTTTTCAGCATTTCTCCTTTAAATTTTATTAATATCAACATTCCATAAACACATTTGCTAATGAATGCTTTATTCTTTAAAAATGAATAATTTTAGAATCTCACTTCAATTAAAATATATCACTTCACTTTATTACGATAACTAGGTAGTTAATGATTATTTAAACATTTGTAATGAAATTTATAAAATTCTCTTTTAAAATCTTAATTGTATTGATGTATTAAATATGCTTCGTCATTATAATTGCAAAATGTTTGAGATATGGATTCAATCGAGAATAAAATTAAAAAACTTAATTGAATAGTTATTATTAGTAATACGAGAAATATTAGTAAGCAATAAGTCTTAAAATGTCAAGTAGTCTCTATTTATAGGATTTTTATGACTGCCTCTATGATGAGGTGTTTAATACGACGTCATTATTTGTCAGCTCATTTTCTTCCCAATGATAAAATTCTCTATAAATTAACATGTCCAAATGAAATTTAGTTATTATATTAAATAAAACTTTTATTTTCTTGAATATTTTATCCTTATAAATTAGTTGTTGACATATCTTTCTTTAAACAAAAGTAACCTAATATGATTCGGCTACTTTTGATATTTGGGTGTGTTTGGTCATTTTGTTCTGGTGTGTCCTTATTGGAGGAACTGATTGGTACCTCGCATGAAGCGGAATTAAAAGAAATCAGTCGAACTGTTAATCAATTTTCTTTCAAAGTTTATGAGCAATTATTTGACAAAAGTTTTCTTTTCTTGAAACTTTTTATCTAACCAATTCTTCAAATTTCTCGTTCAGATGAAAATCTGATATTTTCTCCTGCTAGTATAGCTACAGCAATGGGTCTCGCGGTGGTGGGAGCTCGTGGGAAGACTTTTCAACAATTAAGATCCGTTTTGGAATTACCGAGTGATATCCAAAGTGTTGCTTCCGAATTTGGTTATATGATGAAATCGTTCGATTCGTTGAAGGAAGTGACGATGGTCAACAAAATGTATGTACACAACAAAATGCCTTTGGAGACGTCATATAGATATCTCGCTACGGAATATTTCAAGGCAGATGCTCAAAACGTCGATTTTGGGGGAAACAAGAAGAAAATTGTGAGCAATGTCAATAACTGGGTATCAAAAAATACGAATAACTTAATTACTAAATTGTTGGACGAATCTGATATCACTCCACTTACTAGACTGATTTTGTTAAATGCAATTCACTTTAAAGGAACATGGTTGAAACAATTTAATAAAAGATCTACCAGACCTTCCATCTTCACCTTATCAAATGGAAGAAGTTCGAGTATTGATATGATGAATATACAATCGAAATTTCGGTTTATGGAAAACTCGAAAGATTTCGATGCAAAAATTCTGAGCATGCCATATGAGGGAGATCGTCTTTCTTTTATTATAATGCTTCCTAACGACAAAAAGAAAGGCTTCGAAACGATTTCTTCCAAATTTGATTCAGAACTTTTTCACAAAGTCGTCAACAATTTACTAGTTCAAAATGTTCAAGTTTCCATTCCGAAATTTAAAATAGAAACAGCCGAATCTGTTAGTTGTATTGATATTGTTTTTCTTCAATTTTCTTCCCATCATTTAGTTAAAGAAACCATTGATCGACATGGGAGCTGATAATGCCTTCACCGGTTCAGCCAATTTCCAAGGCATATCTAAAAAAGAAGATTTGTATATTTCCGATGTTTTACACAAGGCTGTTCTTGATGTTAATGAAGAAGGTACAGAAGCTGCTGCAGTCACAGGGGTGATAATGAACACCAAAAGTTTCTCCCATCATAAGCCACTACAGATTATTTGCAATCGTCCTTTCCAATATTTCATTTATGATCATAAATTGAATATGATCCTTTTTGCTGGACATTTCGCTAATCCTAACTCGATAATTCAATAATTCAAATACACATCGTGATAAAAGAAAATTATGATAATTTGAAAAGTGATTACAAAAAAAGATAATTAAATTATTTCTTAATTTTAATTTTTAACATACATTTTGAAACTTCATGAAAAAATCAAATCGAAAAATGTAAAAAAATCATTTAATCACAACTAAATATCTTTTAATGAAACCCGTATTGAAATTGAAAATTAATTTTTAGGAGAAATTTTTCTCTAACCGATTGATTTTAAGATGAATCTTTATTAAACTTTAAGAAGATTTTATTGTGAAAAAAATAAGAGATGATAAATTATTTCATTTCAGATGTTTTTATGGCAAAAAGTATGGTAATAAAAACATTTAATCAATAAACTGTTAAGAAATAAATAAAGGATTTAAATTCTAAATTTTAGAGTTATGAAGATCGTCTTTATAATTTAGTAGCGATGGCTTCGACCCATCGTTGATCGCCTCTGTTAACAAAGTCAATTTTTCGATCCCAATTATTAATAATTTTCGTAAATTCAATTTCAGACCAATCGTCAATAAACTTTTCTTTATTATTCATTAATCTCGTTCGTTCCAATTTGAGATAATAAAGAAAGTCATTCGTTCGATCGATCACCTTCACATTCACGAATCCAACCTCTTCCAACAATCTTTTATATCCATTCGTGGAACATAAAGAGTAGCCGCGTCCGTCGATATATTGTTTAAATTCGTCCGACCATTCTTGATCACTACAAGAATAATCAGAGAAGACTAAAATTGATTTGGATTTCATCCAATTCTTGAACATCTCGAACATTTTCTTCTTATCCGCTATGTGTAGGAATGTGTCTCTCGAATAAATGATATCAAAACAATCGTTATTAAATTTCCGATGCATAACGTCACTAATTTCGAATCTAACTGAACAATTCTCTTTAGATTGTTTTTGTAATTTATCTTGTGCTAACTCGATCATATTCGTCGACAGATCAATTCCAATAATATCGATATTTAATGTTTTGGATATGAGAAAATCGCCGCCACCAACACCACATCCAACATCAAGGAGTAAAGGTCTCTCTTCAAAACTTTTACGAAATGGATCCAAATATTTTGTGATGAATTGTTGAGTAGTTTCTTCGCCGCCTGTTGAAATATACCCGTCACCATAAACGGATTCATATCGAATAATCGAAGTTGTTTCATATTGTCGATTATCAAGAAATGATTGAAATGTTTCGAATCCTTTATATGGTAATCCTTTCTTCTTTTCATAAAGCCAATAAATCTGATTTGAATTTTTCCTCAAAGCAAAATAACTTTGATTCGATCTCTGAAAACGAATTTCGAACACATAATATTCATTCTCTTTATCATGTTTCATATTACATCGTTCCATAATTTCCGTATATTGATGAGGTTTCCGATAATGTGTTGGATTGTCACTCGTTTCATTCGATTTGTCACCGGATTTATGGAAACATGATTCTCGGAATACAAATTTGCCATTCGGTTTTAGCCATTTCAAAATTCTCGCCATTAATTCCTCCAAATCACCATCACTTATGTACATGAAGAGCCAATTAGAAAAGATCATATCGAATGATTCTTTCGGAAAATCGAGATTTAACACATCTGCTTCCACATAATCGATATTGTCTTTCGATGAATTCATCTTCTTATTTTCCTCTAAAAATGATCCAACAAAATCAACAGCCGTTATATGTTTCGCTTCATTGGCGAGACAGGCGGTAAAGCGACCAATTCCACAACCCAATTCGAGAATGTTCATATCTTTTATGGTGGGCAAAGACTCCAAAATCTCTTCCGTATCATGTTCGATAATTCCTGAATCGTTCTTATTGATTAATAACATGGAATTCATGTTGGGCTGATGTTGTTGCCAAAATTTTTTCATTTTTTCCGTTTCTATAGTCGTAGGAGAAATATTTGCCATGATGAAAAATAAATGTTTAGAAGAGTATAAAGAATTTGCGTGAATTTCTTATCTGTGATTTACTTCTCCTTTTTTATCATTTTCATTTGTCAGTTCATCCTTGAATTATTATGTAAACTCACGTGATACTTCTCTCCATCGGTCACTCATACAATTTCGATGTTCGATTTCCCTCTATTCTTAAATCGTTTACGTACATAAAATGTTTACTGTATTCTTTTTAGGAAATTTTGAATTACATTAAATTTCTTTAAAACATTTCAATAGACTAGAATTGTTTATCTAATAGATTCTATTAAATAGAATCTGCCGATTTCTACATTTCTCTCCAACGTTCAAAATTTCATTCTTTTCACATTCATATCACTACTACTAATATTACGTCACGATTAATTAAGTGTAAGTATTAACTACTACTAAACATGATTGAGGATCCCAATCTGAATTTTCATGAGATAATCACCTCACGGAAATTGCTGATCAGTCAATTAAATGGTTAGAAATTATTAATTTTTATTATAAGAAAAAACTTTAAAATTTTATAAATTTAAAATGGAATTCAAATATTTAGTTTTAACTCGTCAAATATTGAGCAAATCAATCTTTAGCGTAAATTCCATGCAGAATTAAGGAAACTATTATTTTGTGCATAGTCGGTGCACAATTTTATTCATCATTTCTTTATTGTCTGTCTTTCTCCTATTCTTCTACTTTTATCTTAATTGAGGAAGAAAATGTAGGAAATTGAAATAAATAATAAATTTAACTCCATGAGTATAAAAGGAATAGTTTTTGGTTGATGCCATAGCACAATAACTATCGTCTTGTTCGACGGCTGGCACATCATATTCGTAGCCTAGTAATAAAATCACAAGATGGTCGAACGGAAGCTAATTTGATAATGAAAAAAATAGTTTGAAATTAGAAATTAACTGATGTGTGTAGATCAACGATATCAGCATGATTAATGTAGAAAGGCCCACATATTTGACGATTATCTCGTTTGTCATAAACACAACCTTGAATTAAGACCATATCATGAACGATGGTAATCTTACCTGTAGTTGCGTTAATGGCCGATGTTGGAAGTAGACAACTCTTTTCTAATAAGAGGAGAATTTGTGGAATTGTCAATGTTTCGAATTTGGGATGATTTGACAACACCGTTTTCGCCACATCGAACGAATACATTAACCACATTCTCAATCGTAATTGATAAATATCATCAAATTTCTTCCATCCATCACGAATACAATTATATGGAATATTCAAAATATGGATGGGCGTTCTAGCAATCGCTTTCGTCGTCCATAATATATCATTCAATATTTCCTTCTCACCATTCATTTGTCCCGGTCCCAAATAATAGACAGTGTCTTCAGAAGACGGTTTAAATTTCGAATGAACGACCTGATTCTTCTTAGACCAAGGACAACTTAACGAATTCCAAATCCTTTTTTTTGTTGTGAAGTTTAACGATAAACGACTGCCTTCACTTAACGAGAATGTTGATCGCATGTTACTATCGTTCGATTGATCGATTGTGTGCACTTCCACAATTCCTGAAACGATCACATAAATTCCTGCACACGGTTCATTGATGGTGTGGAGGAGATCGTTAGTTTTAAAGAATAGTTTCTGCGAATGTTCCAAAAACCATTCGGCCATTGGCGGGGCATTTCTTAGCCAGCTAATTTGAAGTATTCTATCGAATGACGATGGAACATGAAAATTTAATGATAGTTCGAGCGCATCTAATTTTTTATTAATATTCTAAAATTCAGAATAAAATTATTTAAATATGAAAAGAAGAATAACTTTCTTTATTTCATCAATCTCATTTTTTAGTTGGATAGTTTTAGTCGCTACTGATTCATTGAAAGTAAGTAATTCTCTTAGCGTTGATCGAATGATCAATTCGGTTTTAACTTTGCAAGCGATCTCTGGTAATTTATCTTCTTTCTTCGCTAGATAATATGTAATTTCATTGATGGCTTTCGTCAATTCCATTCTCATTCGATCAACTGCATTTTGTTCGAAATTATTGAACAATTTAGTCACGTTACGAAAAAGATACAATAACGAATCGCGATAGACTTGGAGGACTTGATATTCCAAAGAAATATTTTTATCCATTCGAAATATGATTAAATAACTAATCAATCCTTTCAATTTCTATAAAAAATCATTTTCATTAATTTACTATTTATTTTTTGAATAAGAATATTTGAACTTTCACCAATTTCATGAAAACGAGTAAACCGGTATAGTATAAGTATCTTTTCGTCTCATGATACATGGGACAAACTTTCTGTGCTTCTCCCGAAAGTGTCTTCCCACTAAACTCATACGGTGCGTCACATTTGGCATGATTTCCAAGAACATAAATCACAGTAGCTGTACTATGAATGAAAACGATTACATTGACATAACTCCAAATCTTCTTCAACCATAATCTCACTCCATATCCGAGAATCTGAGAAAGTTTATGATGATATACAAATTCAAATGAGATTAAATGAAAACATTAAATACGATTTCCAGAATATAAACACAGCAAAGGACAGATATGACGGAAACTAGTTGTAGTTCGAATCGTTGTTGGAAAAGTTCTCGATCATTCGGATTCAATATGATGAAAATGTAAGAAAGTAAATGAATGGTGGCAAGAACGGCATGGAAATATTTGTATGGACGATATGAAATATAGTGGAACATCATTCGACGGAAATTGGACGTGTGATCAGGTAGGCTAGTTGCACGTCCTCTGGAAATACGTTTCGACTGAATTTAAAGTTAAATGTGAATGAATTAAAAAATTTAACGATTTTCATCATAATGGAATTTAGGAAGCCTTGTGAAAGATATTTGTTGAATAGACTGATATCTAAAATACATTCATCCATATTTTTTATTCGATTGATGATATTGATTATGATACCGACGACATCTTTCGATACAGCCAATTGATGGAATTGAGCCCATAAATATTTCTAGAAAAAATTATTTAGATTGAATTAATTCGAGGATGAATGGAATAATTTGAATTTAACTGTTTGTAAATCCAGCGCTTGTAATCGAGCTTTCTGGAAGACTTTTGCATTAAACAATTTATTTTTTTTTGCTAAAAATGTCAATTCATTAATTTGTGTCGTTACTAATTTCAGTTTGAGTAATGGACTCACATCGATTTTGTCTTCAGTGATATATGCCAAATAATCTTCAATTAATTCAGTGTTCTGTTGTTCTCGAGAACCGAATATGGTCAAAACGCTTTTTTCCGATTTTGCGTCTATATCGATCGCATCCATTTCGGGATCGGATCCCTCCATTAATAAATCGGATTCATTATGATCTATAAAAGTAAATTTCACAACATATTCATTGATTTTACTCACCTCCTATCACATCGGTAACTTTCGTGTAATTTTCCACTAAAGCCCAATTTGCGTCGGCTAAATATCTGTCTTTTTTTAGTGCGCTAAGAATAAAATCCCTCTCACCCATATTGGCAGCGACAAGAAGATTAACGTTTTTATTCCGTTCGAAATCATTACTTTGTAGTCCTATGAATTAAATTAGATTTGAATATGAGAAAAGAGAAATGGAACCTAAAAGTTTTACAATGTATGGAATGCTCGTTCCATTAATGAGAATGGTGAATAAGACCATTCCAGATGTATGGATCATGGTATGAACACCAAAACCATGATGGAGTTCTTTTGAATTACCGAGAGCTAAAGCTAAAGCCTGACCAACAGCACCACGTAATCCACTCCATGCAATTATACCACAAGATGACATATTTAATTTGGGACCGACTAGATTGATAATTGGAAGTGAAATGAAGAAAACGAACATTCTAAAAGAATATTGAAAATTATTGAGTAAATAGGAAAATTATAGAACCTAGAGACATTAATGATGAGATAAGAGACAGCGATATACAACCATTGGTAATCACCAAATACTAAGGACCATTTGTTACTCAATTGTTGAGTGACTTTCATTCCCACCACCAAAAAGAGTACTGTATTCGCTATGTGACTTAACGTTTCCCAAAAACGATGGAGAAAAGGACCTACATTCGCACTGATACACGCTTCATTAGATGCCAATATCTGTCCCATTACCACTAAAGCTAGTACACCGGAAACTCCTATTCGTTCCGATAGCCAATATACTAAATAAGGGAACGATATAGTGAGTAGAATTTCGGATGACGAATCGTCGTCAATATGGTCTAATGAATATACCAAAATCTTTCCGAATATATAACCGAAACCAATTCCACCAAATATCACTTTGCAAATGGTGAAAACAGTTCCCATAACTATTAAAGGGGAAAATGAAATTCAAAAGATTTCAAAGACCAAACCACTACTGGAATGATATAAAAGATTGTCACGTAACAAATTATAAAGAATAATTGCAGCGCCATCATTTAACAATGATTCGCCTTCGATCAATACAGCAATTTCTTCCATGGCCGCTGAATTAATATGATATTAATTAAGGGAAATCATAATAAATAATAACGCATTTCTTTTAGGAAAGCCACAACCGTAACCGGATCAGTAGCCGATACTATAGCTCCATAAAGAATAGCTTGTGTCAATGTCCATTTATATGGGTAAATTAACATCACCAAACCAGCAGTTATTCCTGTAATAGCCACTATAAAATAATGAATGCAGGATGAATCAGAAGATGAATCTTCATCAACTAACAAAAACCGAGAGTTGCCATGAATAATACTTGAAGGAAAGCTCGTTTGAATAATTGATGATTGGCAGTGAATGCCGAATCGAATATGAGAATTGGTAAGAAGATGAGCATGAATAAATGTGGGTCGAGTGAAATGAAATGGTAGAAAACTCTCACCGAACTAAAATGAACCGGAATCAAACCCAAGAATGTACCCAGTATCAATAAGAGAACGGTATAAGGTACTCCAGTTGAACCCAGTGCCGATTTGGCGAATGCACCAACACTCAATATAATTGTCAGGAAAGCGACAATCTCATAATGATTTTGACTCATGCTCACAATTTTTGTGAATTATTTACAATGAATATAAAACTAAATAATTTTTAAAATATTCTCAAGTAACTGCTCATTCTAACGATAAGTACTTTTCCGTTAAATTTTCCGTTAATTATTTACAACTAATTATTATTCATACAAAATAACTGACATTTAAAATAGTTTTTTAATCGGATGATATTGAATATCAACTATACTGATTGGAAATAATAATTATTAAATAGTAATTAATTAATAGAATTTTCACTGTTTAAATTTAAAAAAATTTTGTCTTTTAATTTCAATTACCATTTTCTGTTATTATTTATTTCGATTATATGTATCAACATAAATCGATGAAGAATCAAGTTCACTCAATGGTTTTTCCTCAAATTTAGTCTCCAACAATTCCTAAAAAAAAAATGAATGAAAAATATGAGAAAAATGAAAGAAAATGAAAAAACTTCGATATTATTCGTCAGTTTCGTAGTGAATGGAAGATCGACATTCACCTCTTTCATATGTTCACGAACAATACGAAGATCTTTCATTTGTAAACTTAAAGTAAAATTTGGATTGGTGAAATCTTCTTTGATCATTCGATCGGCTCGATTCTGTAAGACCCAGGAACCGGCGGCACCATTCTTGATGGCATCAATTACCAGATTAGGGTCAACGCCACTTTTCTTCGCTAACATTACGCCTTCAGCTGCAGCTTGATAATGGAGACAGATACATAATTGATTCACAGCTTTCGTTATCTGGCCAGAACCTTAAAAACGGAAAATATAGGCTTTTTAAAAACGGACAATTTCTCGTACCTGCCGCTCCAACATGAACAATATTCTTTCCCAGAATATTGAGAATGGGAAGTGAAGCATCGAAAACGTCTTTCTCACCACCACACATAATTGACAAAGTTCCGTTATTGGCACCTTCAGGTCCTCCACTAATTGGAGCATCTAAAATTCCAATTCTACCGATTCCTTTACACTACCAAAATATGGTTATAATAAGATAATTATAATAATTATATAACACAAATCAAACTATTTCATCTAATTTTTTAGCTAATGATATAGAACTGGTGGAACAATCGATGATGATTTTCTCTTTTTTAGTTTCGGGAAAAACGGTCGAACTTTCCAGAGCGAACGAAGATTTCATTCCTTCAATAACTCCCGTTTCTTTGTGACAAAGAACATGTTCGACATCTGGTGCATCCGACACACAAAGAAGAACGATATCCGATTGTTTTCCCACTTCGAACGGTGAAATACATTTCACAACTTTTCCTTTCCGATCTCCGATTGCTTCATTTATTTTCGAAGTTGTTCGATTATAAACAAAAACTGGATGAACTTTCAATAAGTTGCGGAACATTCCCATTCCCATCTTCCCCAAACCAATAAATCCTACATTCACCATCACTTTCACAATTAATAAACTTTTAGAAAATTTTTAAAAACTTAAAATTTGAAATATCTTCCCATTATCTTCTTTTACATCTTTATTCCATTCTTATAATTTGGAATTCATTCAAAATTTTTTTATTTGTTTAATTAAATGGAGACAACGACGACACTCGATAAAATTTACTCAATCTTTTTTGAGTTAATTAAATTTTCAAATTAAAATTTTTAATTATCATCAACTTATTTATAGATGGAATTATAATGTGGTTCTTCATGGATTCGGTTCAAAAAATCATTTAATTGAATTAATGAAAGGTAAATGGAAAAATGAGAATAATTTCCTCTTTCATTCTCGAGTGACGAAAGACAAACCGTTGACATTCGACAATGTTATTTTTCGATGAATTAAAAAAATCATTTTTTTCCATTAGTTTCTCCATCATATGACCAATCATTTCAATTCAATTGGCATTCCCATTCCACATTTACCAACAGGCAAATCATCACCGGAAACAGCGGCGATGCATTTCCGAACACATTTACCCAAAAGTTAAAATTAATTAATATTAAATTAACAGAAATAATTTTGAGAATTGTGATAGAAAAAGAATTTTTATTTATTCTCTCCGAATTCGATCATCGATATTATTCAGATTGTTCTAGAGAAATTCTTCTGTTTCTTCAATTTCTTAAAACTAATCAATTATTACCATATCCATATGCTATCGTCGATCTCGAATATGAATGGTTATCCGTTGGAGATGAAAGAAAAAACCGGAAAAAAAACCGGAAACTTATGGAAGAAAATTCGAGGAATATTCGACTCATCATATCGATGAGTACGTTCAGTGGAGAAATTTGTTAAAAATTATAAAATTTTTGAAAATTCTAAAAACATTTTGGTGCAGATATCACACCAGATGTGGAAACTATTTATCGATTAATATACGTGGCAGCTCATTCGAATGAACAGATGACGGAAGATGAATTATGGAATGTGAAACATGAAATTAAAGAATCGAAACAATTGCCTTTGGGTTAAAAGGAGATTTTAAATTTTTAATTTTACAATTTTCATTTTGTTTAGAAGGAAATAGTAAATTGCAAAGTCTGAGAGTGGTACTTTCCAGTGTACCACCCATCTCTAGACAAATCTTCATTTTATTGTGTAAACATATTTCAGAAAATCGAAGAAATTATTCGACTCAGCTCAACGAGAAACGTTTCTTTTTCATTACACTATTAACTTAATGATTTTTCTAGTATTTGTGTCAATCGATGAAATTTTCTTGAAATGTCGAGAAGAATTTCTTGTTAATACGAAAAATTCTTTTCTTCAATTAATTGGAGAATTTGAAGATCACAAAGTTATCGAAATCACAAAAGTTCTTCAGAAAATAATTTTGTTTTATTCTCTCAATAATAATTTGCCTTTCAGGGATCAAATGGAATTGATATTATCTTACTATTGATCGATGAACAAATAATCGAATCATTTTTAACTGAACAAACTCTTTAAGAAAAGAAGAGATGAAGAAAATGTTTCTTTAATAAAATTCCAAATTTCATTTCATTTGTTTTCTTCGCTTTTTTCTGTACCTGTGTCTTTCGTTTTGTTGATTTGTCAACTAAAATCTAAAACATGGAATCTTTGGACGAAACGAAATTTCCACCTCATCCTGATGAGAATTTTCCGGTTTATTTATTAAACTGTATTGGAATTGGTAACACGTCCCGAGTTTATTTATGTTTCTCTCAAATTCCTAATTGTCAAGGCTTCTTCGCTTGTAAAGTCATTCCAAAAAGAGTTCTACTTCATCGTTATGGGACGAAAGAGGAAGCTGCTCAAAATTTCTATAATCAACGTGCTTGGCTACAAGCATTAACATCTCCATTCATCGTTCTCCATCATACGATGTATCATGATAATTCTTATATTTATGTCCTCAATAATTTATATTCAGGAGATTTGAGAGTTACAATAAACGATAAATTTCTTACAGAGAATGGTAGAAAGGGATATGATTTAGATGTTATTAATTTCGTCGCTCCACAATTAGCCACCGTCATCTCTGATTTACATAACAAATACCGAGTGATGCATTGCGATATAAAACCGGAGAATATTTTGGTGGATTCTCGCGGTTATATTCGTCTCTGTGATTTGACACATATGAGAAAAATACACAAATATCGATCGTTCGATGAACCACGTGGCACCGTCGGATATATGGCACCAGAAATCTTGTTCAGTAATGAATCGAGTAAATATAAACATGGAAGTGAATGGTTCAATTTTGGAGCGATATTATTCGAACTTTATCGTGGTATTCCCTTAATTCCTCCACATGTTTCTGCATATGATGAATATGCCATTACTTATTTTCCACAAATTCAGGAATTCACCAGAAATCCAAAAGATACTCGAATAATGTTGAGCGATCTCCAATGGTTGATTATGTTATGTTGCACTCCGATCGCTGAAGTAAGACGAACATTAAATATGACAAGTATTAAAGTTTATTCCATTCAGTCCAATCCTCTTCTTGTCATCAGTTTTAGAGTTCGTCCTTCTTCTTATGTACGGAATGGTCTCACATTTACCAAAAGTTAATTGAGAAACCGAAAAGTTTCTTAGTTCCCACCAATCTACACAACTTATCAGCAAAACAATTCGACTCTTACATTGTTTTGGAGAAGAGCGAAAGAGAACTTTTTCATGTTCAAGGAATAGAACGATATCAGAATATGGTGAACGAACAACGAGTTTCAATTTCTTCAATTATTTTGAAATTAATCTTTTCCTTTTCAGGTCGCAGATTTCTATCGTCGTTCACGACTGGTTGATGAAATAATGAAGAACAGGAAAGATGATCTTAACACTAATACACTCGACATGAGTATGTCAATCGATAATTCATAGAATTCATAGAAATTTTTATAGAATCTCGATAGAAAACTTCAAAGAAATCATTCCTTCCTTTTTTGAAACTGTTCAATTTATGAAATAAAAATAATTCTCGAAAATTTCTTTTTATATTATAATAATTTATAGCGAATTCGCTTATAAATTCACTATTAAAAAATTTTTTTAAATTTTTTTAATTTTTTTGAATCTTTTTGATAGGAATACTATAATTTGGGTCGGAGAACCAAAATTCTATGGATGTTCATGAGTGTGTGAAACCGGGCTAGATGTTCTCCGCACGTACTTTTCATTTCTGAATGAATCAGGACAAGAAACCGATCTTTAAGATCTCCAACGCAACTTACCAAGCACGGGAAATAAAAGAATGAGACAAATCGATCATTAGATCGTTTCACTCGTTCCATCATAAATGTAAATACATTTCGCTGGATCATCGTTAAAAACTATTTCAAACTTTTTGTTCCGACTTTTATGGTCTTCAAGCATCCCTTGCATTTACGCTGAGATTAATGTTATCATTAGACAAAACGTACAATCTAATTGTCTGAGTTGAGTTGTAGTAGTTGTACTATTTGTTTGAGTTTACTTTTTCTATCTCTCTTTTCCATTCTGCGAACGCGACAACATAAAGATTTGTGCCAATTTCCAAAACTTGAAGCTTTAGTAAGGAATTTAGAATTGGTGAGCAAATAAATAAAACTTTTAATATAGCAATTTAATAAAACTAAAAATGTCTTTTAACAAAGTATATTATATGTATGTAATATTAAACTTAAACTTCAACATAAAGGTAATAAATTTAGGTTAAACTATCTGCTCTGTGTTTGTATGTAGCTTTTCATTTTTCATTATCTCCATTAATATGGGACTAACATTATTTATTATCATGTATATGATTATTATCATTGAAAATATAAAAAGGTATCTTAAAAAATTACGCTTAATGAAAATGACTTAAAATGTTACCAATTGCCAATCATTAGAGCTTTTTTATTCTCAATTTTATATGACACAACAATGGTCTATTATCCTTGAATCAGGATGATAAAACTACTTTTTAATAATTATTGCCGTGTTGTTAATATATAAAAGTAAGAAATGGATTCGACATTCAACACTCCAATTGTCGACATATAAGAAATCACCATATTTGGTTTGAGATCTCATTCAATTGAAATTTAACTTTCCATTTTGTCCCCGATTACCACTTTGCCTTACATGATGGTGGTTAGCAACTTAAAAATTATAACATGACATATTATTATATGTTGGTGAAGTCTTATAATCTTATATGATCATTATACAAGATCTAATGAATGTCTCCATATATGGACCTCTTACTATAGGAATCTTACTTTTTAATCTTTTCACATCTTTGAATAAATGTTAGTTAATCCAAAATGATGAAAAACTATCGTATTTCCATTTGAAGAATCATTAAAAATATTGATGTCGAACTTCAAATTATGTATAGGACAAATCATCCAAATATTTCATTGTCTATTACATCAAATTCCAATCGTTTCATCAGGGGGCGGATATGAACTAGAATGAATTAGACTGAACTATGCCACCCCCAACTTCGTGTGTTGATAGAGCGAAATAGTCACCTTTAAACCGTTGTAGTCGTGCATCGCGTAGGTTGATAATGAGGTGAATAATTAATGAATTATCGTAGATGTTACATTTTTATGATTACAAATTATTGTAATTGAGATAAGTAGATATTGTGAAATTGAATGATAACTGATGACAATTTAATATTCCTTCTTCCTGTTCTTATTACTTCTATGCTTGTTTCTTTTTTTTTGACATGACAAATGAGAATGTGATAAATAATCTTTTAATTCTATTTAATAGTTCATTCATCATTCATTCGGTGAGCATGCTACCGGTACTATTTAAAGTAGCCGAATTATCTATTCCATCCAAAATTCATCTTGTTTGGCGAAAGAACATTAGAGAAGAAAATTATCTTCCCAATTCACATTCTCTCATCTGAAAATATTACATTGAAACTCTTTTCATTAATTACTATAGGAATTCTTGTCAAAAAAAAGTTATTTTTTCTTCTTCATTTCTCATGTCATTTTCTAGAATGAAATTATTTCAACAAATGTTTATTCTAATTTGCTTCCGTTACTTTTTCTTTTGATTGTTTCCTCTAATTAAAATAATTTTTAAATCTTTAAATAATCAGTTTTCACATTTCATCAATCGATGGAGAATAATAATGATAATGGATTAAATGATTGTAAAGTATCATATGATCGATGTTTGAAAGAAGCGATGAAATATGAAGTGGAATTGATGAAATCGTTTCTTCATTCAAATAATCCGAAGAGATCGTGGAAGACGAAACGAGGATATTACGGATTTTCTGGTGCCAGTTTGGAATCATTATTCGAACGTTATTCATCCGACGTCAGTTTCCAATATCGTCGGAAATAATTTGAAAAAAGAAATCTCGTAACTTATTTTTATTGGAAAGAAATTCATATTTCATTTTATATTTCAATATCATCATTTCCTCTAGCCATTTTCACCAACTGACCACGACGACAACCAGAAAATAAATACATTCATTTTTTCTTTTTTGACAATTCACGTGCAATTGCCATTTCATCCAATTCCCCTTTTAATGTATCCAGTTCAACGTCAGGAACATAACGAAAATCTTCTTCATTTATATCATTCTTTTTTATTTCGATTGATATTCCTTCCGGTAAATGAGTCGCTATAATCTCATACAAAAGTGAGACATCTTTTCCTTCAACATCTGCCAACTGTCAACAAATAAAATTATATGAAACAAAAAATTTCAAATTAAAATAATTATTAAAATTCTTTTTATAGATAAAATTTTTGTCGAAGTTTCATAGAATGTCTCTTCATCATAAAAAAATTTTTTTTGATCTGTTAAATTCTTTTGTGAATTTTATTTTTTAAGTAGATGAAGCTCAAACTATCGTTAGACATTCGACATTTTTATTCATGTCAATTTACGGTCCAAAACGAATATCATTTAAATATCTTTTACATTTACATGAATTTAAAAAAAATAAATAATAAGAAAAATTGCTTTTTAATTTAACAAAATAGTAACTTTGATGAGTCGATGGTATTTCTTTAACTCATATGTCTCATTGATCGTTTGTCCATGTGCTTTGAACGTGTTAATTGAATAAGTTCTTGCGGGTATTGGAAAACTACAAAAGAGAAATGTTAGATTATAAAAAAGAAAAAATTATTAACTGATCATCAACAATGAAATTTAATCTTTTCGTTAATTTCAATAAATAACGATAGAAGTTATGTAATGGAACATAATCGTATCCTGTCAATGAAATCGATAAATCTGAATGTACAGGAATTGTTCGTTCTTTATTCTAAATAATTTATTTTTCATAATATAATCAATTTATGAAAAGTGAACGATGTAAGGCGGATCATATACTCGACCGGGAATCGGATTCTTTATCACCACAAAAGAACTAACTTTCCTGATGAAAAAATTTTTCAACATTCTCAACTAAAAATTCAAATATTTAAAATTTAAATTATCTTCCCTTTCCAATCACTTCTTTTATTATGATTCGTTTGAATTCAAACAGATTTTCCCAGATATAGAAATGTGGAGATTGAATAATCACTTTCGAATACATTTCATTTCTTCCCGACAATTTAGGAAGATTAGAAATGATGAATATTTAGGTCGATTATCTGACGAGAAGCAATCGGAGGAATCTGATAATTCTCAATTAGAACCAGAAACTTCAACAGATTTAGATGAAACATGTATAGAAAGTTTGAAATTTGGAGAATTTTTTGAAAAATTAAAATTTTTCTAAAGATGAAGATGAAGTTAAATTGAAATTGATAAATGAGGAGAAATTGTTATTGAAATCACAAGACACTTCGCCCCAAATCAACTTATTACCTTGGTTCTATAAGAAGGATATGAAGGAACGGTTCAAAACCATGAATATGATGAAAGGAATAAGTTAAAAAAGTTTATTGAGATTTTTGTAATATATAAAAAAATTGAAAATTCTTTTTTAGATTTATCTGAATTTTCTTCCATCGAAATGGAAAAGAGTTCTCAATACGGTTGTACTGTTATTGGAATTGAGAAAGTGGTCAATTCGAAATGGTCACCTAAAATTAATGAAGCGATTTATTCTCACGATTTCACTGTTTATTCAAAGTGGCTCTCCTTAATGTATTATCAAATGGAACATAAAAAATCATTAAAATCGATTAGAAATCATCTTTTGGATGATCATCGTCGAATTATGGAATTAACCCATCAACTTAAATCGGACGATCCGATTTTATTAAGAAAATTGATTGAATTAATTTTAGGAATAAATTTCAATTTTATTCCGTCATCTGATCAAGATCTTCATTTGGATCGATGGAATGACGACGATTATTTATTCACATCATTCGAAGTTCAACGTCTTGTTCGTTTATTGACGAAAAAAAGATTGAGACGTTAATAAATTATTTTAAAGAAATTATCGAATTTTTAATTTAAAAAAATTTTCTCACTTAGCGCCAATCGCACAATTGGAAATGGAAATGAAGAATGAAATAATGGAATTTAAAACAATGAAATTATGTTCAATTGAAAAGTATATTGAGAGAAAAGAAATGATGAGCGAACGACAATTATTCTACAAATTGAAAAAACTGATTGAAGAAATTGAAGAGTTTTGAGAATTAAAATATCTTTTTTTTTCTGAAAACGAAATCTTTCTCAATTAAATTGATATTCGATTCGATATTTAATTGAGAATACATATTCATCATCTACTTTTTCTTTGATATAATCATTTGAATCAACTTTTGGAGATAATTGATTATTTTCATTAATCTCATAAGAATCCATCGACGAAATAATATTGATTGTTTCTTTATTATTTTCAATTCTAAAAATATATTATCATTAATTTCAACGAAATTTTCAAATAAAACAAACATCATATCAAATTCACTTGAGTCGACAGATATGACTGGTCTTCCCAAATTTTTATTGTCTAAAAATTTTGATGAGTTTTTGAAATAAACCTAAAACGATGAATTTAATGAAAAATTTGTAATAATTTCTTAATATTAACCTGATCATTTGGTAATAATTGTAATTGATGAATAAAGAATGGAGGGATAGAATTATTATAATTCTCGTTTGTATTAAACTGAAATGAAGAGGAAAATTTAATGAGTATAAAAATAAATAGAAAAAGAATTAACATTTATATAATAATTGATAATGAAAGAATTTGATTGATTTGAAGTAAAATCAATAATCGATTGGATATTCTCTGGCCAAAAATCATAACGACAATTTTCTGATTTTTTTATTTGATAATAAAAGGCGTTGCTACTTTTACTTTCACCTTTCTTCCATTCCTAAAAAAATGATCAGTATGATTATTTCTCAACACACCGATCGACACTAACATTCAATGACGCACATTGTGAAACTGACGAAATAAATTTGAATTCTCCTGTAAGAAATAAGAATTAAATTCCAAGAGATTAATTTCAAATAAAATCATTTAACGATTAATAATTTGACTTGTGTTTGTTGATTTGATGGATTTGATTGACAGAGATCGATGATCGAATAGTTGAATATGAAAATTTGGTATGGAGAATAACAAGGAATCTTTCTGATGTGAATTAACTGTAGAATAATGATAATTGTCCTGGAGATGAATATGAGAAAAATACGAATAATTTCCAATTCAAACTTTGAGATGAGAAAATTTCGGATTGTTCGTCGTTGTATAATGGAAAGGAAATGGACTTCTTTCGTTCGTGTGATGATCGTCGAACACCATCAATTTAACTACGTAGAGACATAGAAATATTCCAGCTAACAAAGCGAAAAAGATCATTCCACACAAATAAATGGAACGGAGCGGTAAACGATGAAAAATAAATTCAGGTGAAAATGAATTCGTATTCCTCAATTCATTATCTTCTAAAATTTGTAATTGATCCACAACTTTTCCATCATTAACATCTTCCGCTTTCACATCATTATGAATTGATGATTGTTCTTTCTTTTCTTCATTATTATTGTTGTTGTTGTTGTTGTTATTGTCAATGGAATTGTGTTGAAATATTTCATTGATATCTTTCTGAATCATATCAGGATTCTTTCCACTCAATTCATTCAACGAGACGATGGAACGAGCGAATTCCTGACGATTAGGAAAATCGTTTGCTGAAACGATAATTTGTGATTCTGCGATTTTCTTATTTTTTGATTGAAGTAAATCTTCATGACCGATAAGATCGTTCAATTGTTTTTGGATATTCGTCAAATCGTTCTCGTTTTTCTCGTGAGACAATTGTTGATACTCTTTCCCATTGAAGATTTGTGAGTATTGCTCGTCTTCGATGATGAGTTTGTTTTGTCTCTGGAAGAATAGTTTATTCTTATTCGTCTGGAAATTGGATGAGGTGTCTTGGATGGATGTGATGGATTCGTCGGAGGTAGTGATCATTTGTGTGGTGATGGTGGTGGGATGGTTAATGGAAGAATTCTCGTCAGATAAATTCTCTTGATCCAAGTGGGATAATTTGGTAGCAGGTAATTCGATATCTTGTTCCTTCATTTCACTACTGTTCATTGTTTTCATGGAAAAATAATCGACATTACTCGATCCATGGTTGGATGATTTGTGAGAGATGAGATTTGAATCTGTTGATAAGATAATTGAAGATGAAACAACACCATTTGTATTGAAAGAGGAAGTGAGAGAGTGTCGGCGATATCGTTTCCATTTCGAACATTTCGAACGGCGGAAATTATTTATGATTAATTGATGATTTCTTTCTTGTTGATTATGAATATTTGAATGGATTTCACTATTATTAATAGAATTCGGATTGTTCACATATCTGTTTCTCATCTGATTGAACGAGGTACGATGACGGCGACGACATCTTGGATATCGACTAACATTCATCGAATGATGACACGATCCATTAATGTTGGTTGGGAATGATGATGATAAACAGATATCCATCGATCGATAATAATAAGGAACGGATTCGGATGACGACGTATAATATGCCTCATCCGAATACATCTCACCATCAGGTACCGTTAGTGACGATGAAATGGAAGATATATAAGAATGTGATCGTTTCCTACTCTTCCCAATCTCATCCATTTGATTCTTACCTTTATCTATATCATCTTTCTTCTCAGAATCGTTATCACACAATTTCATTGCTAATTTCTTATAGAAGAAATTCGTCTCCGAATTCTCCATTTTTATTTCGTCGATATTCATATTTGTATTGAGAAATGATGTCATTCTTACTGGATCCTCCAAATCGTCAATTTCCGTTTCTGACAAAGTTGCGTCTGGTAAATTGATTGTCATGTTATTCGTCTTTCTTTCTTCCATCGGAATCAATTTGATACGACGACCACTTTGACGTAATTTGGCGGAGAAGCGTTTGAATTGTTTGCCAGTCATTCTAGTGGAGGATCGTTTCAAATAATCATCATGAATCGAAGTGAAAGATGTTGTATCGAAATTCTCTTGACAACCCACAATGATAATTTCTTCTTCATCATCAAATATATCTGAAGTATTCTCATCAATGAAATGGATGGACGATCGATCTCGATATGTTTGATCAACACCATTATCATCTCTTATTTGCATATCATTAAATTTCCCATAAACGAATATAGGACTATTCTTCGTACACATTTTTCTTTCAATACATTCGACGTGGCTCTTAAAATAGATTCTTTATTAGATTATCTGCACCATCAAATGAAATGTATAAAAAATGGAGAATAATATTATGAAATATTTCAACGGGAGAAAAACCATCAGAAAAAAGAATGAGTTAAAATAAACATTAATGAAATTCCTCAATTTTCTATCTACTTGTCGAATAAAAGAATTATTGATAAGAGAATATTAAACTAAAAAGAAAGTGTAGTGCCATAAAATGGTCGTTTCGTCTTGAGTCTATCACAATGTACATTGGTGGGAATAAGATAAATGTTTTTCATCGACAGACAAATTTCAATTTATACCTATCAATTATTCATCTTCTTTTATTGAATCGATGGAAGTAAATAAAGAAATTCTTTTATTGATATTACATTGACATGGAATAATTTATTACACACGTCAATGGAGTGGCGTGCTTTAAGATGATAAGCAAACAAGAATTTTCTTTATTAATAATGACCATCGGTCATCTTCAAACTATAATTTTCTTCTTTGGTTACCTTATTCCGAAGGCATTCATCCAACATCGAACACCATTCAACTTTCCGTGAAATTTGAATAAATAATTTCTCGACTAATTTTCAGAAGCAGAATAACCGCCAACACCATTAATAGAATGAGAAACAATAGAAATTGAACGTAAATTGAGTATGCCACATACTTTCCATAATGTATCCTTTTGATGGTTTGTATGCATGGTGTTAAAAGAGGAAAACCTTCAGTTCTCTATCATCAACTCAAAGAATAATGTACTTGACCAATTGAGGAATTCTTGCAAATATCGCTTCAGGAAATGACGAGTGAGAGAATTAATTGAAGTTTTCTTCTTAAAAGAAATTTCATATTTCTTATCTCGACAATATCCCAACTAATATATATTGTTTGTCATCAATTCAGCGATTGTAAACAAAAAAACTCAAAATTTTTGTATCAACTTTCCGTCAATACGGTGACAGTTGAACAAACAGTTGGTGCATCCACATCGAATCACAGTGCGATATTTTCGATGAGTACCAATAATTATTATCATCATTTCTCTGATTAAATCACTTCAACTGGAAACATCAGAAATAATTAACAGTTTCCATTCCTACGCCATTGGCAATTCATAAAGAAAGAGAGATTAGATAAACGAATTTGTTGGGAAGTTGAGAATGAGGAAATTCCTAAGAGGGAATAGTGCGTTTAGAACGATGTACATGTCATGCAAATGAATTGAATTTATTGCGTTGTACGTGTGATAGTAAATTAGAAACTTCAGGTAAATTCTCAGCCTTTAATTTTATGCATTCTCAAAAAGAAAAAACAGTTTTTCCATTTTTTTTGGAAAAAGAGAAAAACTTCTCAATCCCAATAGAGATTGGAGAGTGCGGAAAGGAAAAAATTAACATGTGCGGAAATCACAAGTAGCTAATTGAAGTTTACGGAAGGGAAATATAAGACAATGGTGCAAATACGAATTCGATAGTTTTTCTTTATTGGAAATTAGAGTGTCAAACTAATTCTCACATGTCTTATCCTCGCCAATCTATTTGAGAGTGCGTATTGGCCAACAACAAAGTTCAAGTGGTCGATAAGAAAAGATGAGTTGGATATATCGGAATTTACTTCACAAATCGAATTAGATGAATGAAAAAGATAAGAAAGTTTGATTGGTATTAGACTTACAATTATCTAATAGAAACAGCATGAATCTCTAAAGTTTGTTTAGTATGAATGATTTAGGAATGAGAAGTCTAATTGAAGTCGTCAGTCTAATAAAGTTGATTAACATTGATAGTAATAAAGAATGTAGGGAGAATTGTGAGAGTGAAGGAATGATTAATGGATGTTATCACACTTAATGATGATAACTAATAATTCTGTCAGTGGCAACCGATTAAAGTTGAAATTATTAAGAGAATCTAACGAAAATATTTGAACATCGAACTGATATGATCCAAAGAACAATAGTTCATGTCCTGATCAGCTGCAACACAATAGAAGTGATCTCATTACTCGGATTATGTGGGAATGAGGTGGGTTGTGAAGTGTCAATAAAAACAAGAAAAAAGAATGATAAACAAGTGGAATTTATCTCGTGAATTTAAGATGATTTATGAACTTGCCTTATTACGTAAGTAAATGAGAAGTTGATCCTATTAAAATATCTAATGATAAGTAGAGGAATGATAATAATTGAATGAGATCCGATAAAGTTGACGTAAATTTAATGAGAAGAAGAAGAAGAAGTGGATGAAGTCGATTTCGGGATAAGAAATGGACGATGTACATCTTTAACTTTCATCCGGTCTAAATCATTCTTCGTCAGTCGACCATACTTCTCTAACGGCCAGTGAGAAGAAATGGCTTCCATTTTCCCTTTCGACTGATTAACTGTTTTTCTTCTGATATTCTTATCATCGTTCCTCTCTCCAAGTCGAAAGAAGTCAAAATTTCTCGTGGTCTCTCTGTTTCGGATATGGTGATGAACAATGGTCAATAAACAATAATCATATAATATCATACTCCTCCATAATATTATGTGTGTGTGGAGATGGTTTTCGTTGAGTTTGTGATTTGGAGAGATAATAAATAAATTTATGTATGTACATAACGTTAGAGCAACTTTCTAATACCTAACAGTCGGTCTGCTGACAGGTCGTTTCTGACGGATTGAAAGTTCCTAATCCGTAAAAGTTTAAATGACTCGCCATCAACTACTTCCGTTTTCATTATCAGTTATGACATCTTATGAGAAGATAGATTTCTTCTTGTCTTCTCCCCCTCCATACCTTTCCTTCCATCCATCCATCAGAACTGGGAAATTTATTTCTTTTGTCATTTGACTTTAAGTCGTTTGCAAAATATTTCGGAGACTATTCCTTCCTAATGCCAATTCCTCATCACCAATTGATGAAACTTAATAATTGGGAGAAGTAACAAGGAATTTCCTCGGGTTTCCCCGTTTCATCATTGTCAATTTGGCAAATTAAAAAATTAACAAAGAACTTCCATCCTCATTCACAAGAATGGAACGACAATGTTGATGAAGTGGAATGCTAAGAGAAATAATAATGATCGTTAAATTGGGACTGGATCGGACTGGATAGATAGTTGAGGGAAGATAATGATCTCCTTTTATTTGGACGTGAATCGTGCTGATTCTTTGTAGGAAACGGTTGGTAGCGGAAGTTTCGACAATTTTAATGAACTTCTTTTCTTTTCATTTTCGATGTGAGATCCATTATTCCTTTCCATTCCCATCAACTTAACTATCTGGGAAGAAAAAGGAGAAATGAAGAAATTTCCATGAATAGAAACAGTTAATTTGTTAGAATGACTGATTTCTATTTTTTTTTCTTTTCGACTTGAATTATGATGAAGACGAAGAAGATACAGATTAAGATCGAATCCATAACAGAACGGATACATCTTCACTCAAGGATAACGGGTGAAAACAATTAGAAGAGGATCTAACGTTCGATGATGATTTTTTTTCTCCGATTTTCCGTTTACTCGTCTCACGCTATCACATCGAAGAGATATGAGAAGATAAAGAAAGAAGGAGAAAGGAATGATTATGAACGAATGACTTTAGAAGAAAAGACTTGAAAAGATGACGAAGACTAGTAGGAATATTGCGGAGAAGGACCATGAACATCATGATAACCAATGAATAAATGAGAATACATCAGATGATGGTAAGATGGTTCGACAATTTTTTTCGAAAATTGGATGTGACAAGGAAATGCCAATCTCAATGCTTCAATAAAATTTCCTCATTTACTTCCAAACAATTGATCAATTAATCGATTATCAAATTTTAATTAAAACACTTCACTCTACTTGTAGTTTGTTGTCGAATTGATGGATGAATGAATGAAAGAATGATGGGAACTTAACTTATCCATCTATCAGTTGAGGAGATCGTTCTTTATCTTCATTGTTCTTTCCTTTCTTCCTTCAATAACTCAATTCACGTTCGGATACTCATTCTGAACGCAATTGGAAATGAATGGCTATTTAATTGTGAAAAAAAAGGTTTTGTACAATTTCTTTAAACAAACTCGAAATGAGGGAAAGGAAACAAAACGATTGTATTTGGTCAATAATAAAAAAACTGAGATAGGTTTTTGTCGAAGGGAAATGTCTTCCTTCTGATCATGAGAATGAAATGAATTTGAAAATTAGGAAACTTTCTTAAATAAATTTTGGGGAACTTCTAATTTAGTTGAATGGGAAAAATGGTTCTTTTTCCTTCTTTTCAGATTGTTAATGATTTGTTACTTTGATTCATCGGTTTACCGATGAACCCGGAGATGTTAATGAAGAGGAATGAAAGACAGTGGTAATTCTTAACATACAATCTTCCGTCATAACTCGTCATCTGAACGATAATGGAAGGGAAGTATCACTGTTGTGATTAGTGGGAGATGTTTAGAAGGGAAAACGTCTGTTGATGAACGAAAGGTCGAATTACCTTAATTTCCGTTCGAATCGCTCTACAATTCCATTCAATAACATTTCCAAGAGGAGAATGGAGATTGATAAGTTATCATAACTAAAATGTTTTCATTAAGGATTTATCTAATAATAAACGGGAGAAGTTCCAGAAGAAAAAGAAAAATGGTTTGTCCACAATTTTCATCAGCTGATAATAAATTAAATTAATAGTAAATGGGAAAATTAAATCAATAGTGTGATTTCAAGTTTTTTTCAAACTTCTTTTTGAAAGAAAATAGAAATTATGTGAACTACCGCATATGGAGTTGGGAGAGAATTAATTGTCTGATTGTTATTTTAGAAGAATTTGACGGTGTAATATGGACGATTATTTCGTAAAGGAGAGGAAGGAAATTTTAAAGAATTCTATTTCATATTTTCCGATATTTGTACGAGTGTTCCCAAAATCGTGTGGAAACGAGTCATTGTCGCGTTAATTCTAGT
Source organism: Seison nebaliae (assembly GCA_023231475.1). Classification (NCBI taxonomy): domain Eukaryota; kingdom Metazoa; phylum Rotifera; class Pararotatoria; order Seisonacea; family Seisonidae; genus Seison; species Seison nebaliae. The sequence continues at coordinate 28,396 of JALJEE010000344.1, forward strand.
GGCAACCTCCATTGATTCCTTCACAACCATCACCATTATCATCATCAATAGATATTATTGAGGATTGAATGAGAGAATAATTATTGAAATTAAATAGTTGATTATTGATATATGAATGAATGAATGATGTAAGACAAACGATAAACATTGGGAGAGAAAGAAGAAAAGAATATTTTAGAGAAAAGAAAGAAGACAACAACTTTCATTTGTTCTCTTACCTCCGATAATTGTTGATTCATTTGTGCGTAATGTTTCATTGTAAATTTATGGAAGAAATCGGATGGAGATGAATGCACCCGATAATTCATTCGTGTCATTGATGATCTGGATAAATTTAGTTAACGTGTCAGACAATAAAATTATTCAATTAAAACAATCCTCTTTCTCACATATGATTCTCTCTCTCACACACACACACACCCACACACACAATGATTCAATAGAATCCAAAGATTCCAATATCATTTCTTTTAACAGATTTCTATTTATTTTTTATTCCATTCCTAATTATTCAAACGAAGAACTAACGTTCCAATATATATCGCTGCATTCGTCTTCTTACATTCATTCCAATACATTATTTCCATATTCTTCTCACCATCAACAAAATTCTTCCCATCGTCCTCAATTCCACCCGTTGGTGAAACGGGGGACATTATCGGAGAACTTATCATCGATAATCGATTATCCAACGGTTCCACAATCATTCTTTCATCTTCATCTGAAGACGATTCGGAACCTTCTCCTCGACTCACCGAATGTGACATTTCCAACATTTCCTCTAATTATTAATATTATTATTAAATTACATTTATTTAATTCATCTTTCTACGATTCTCTTACGACGAGGTCAAAGTTTATTTTCTTTTGATACTACTTTTGAAAAATATTTGAACGAAGAAATTGTGAAAAATAAAAATTTCTTTTTGAAAAGTAAATTCTGAACAATTTTAATAGTTTTTTTTTATCGAATATTAGTGTGAGTGATGTGGTATTCGTTTTCGTTATTCGTTTCCGTCATCTCGATGAATTGTGTGGAGAGAGAATTAAATTGAGAAAATGAATAAATTAATCGAAGAGATTATTGGACAGAATAGTATCGGAATATTAGAGTGTATTTGATCGCCACAATATTCCCACAAAGTCTTTTTTCATCGTTAATTCGCGTTATATAATTAAATAAAGAAATAAGTATGAAAATTCAATTCATCAATCGCCCAATGTTTTCCGTACGTGTTTTCTCGCTATCTCCTTGAAACGTTTCACGTCACTCCTCCACAATTTCGCTGCGTCGACATTAGCTGGACTCTCGTCATTCGGTTCGGCCAACATACTCACCACACTCAACAGAATCTTCTCCACAGTCTGGACGGGTGACCATCTTTCTGACGACGATTCATATCCGGTGGGATCATCTCCTGGTGAATGCAATATCGAAATGCACACACGTCCATCTGAATAAATATTTGGATGGAATATTTCTGAGATGAATCTCATGGTAGGTGGACTTAATGGATAATCTTCAGGGAAGCTGATTCTTGTATCGAAAATTCCGTCTTCAAAACACGTCTCTAATGGACCAGTAATCATTGCTTGCCATTCGAAATAATTATCTTCAGTCATCGGTCCTGCATAAATGCCATCAGGTGGATTCTCTTTCAATTGACGATATTCTGTCATTAATCGACGGACGGCGACTGCTCTGGTTCCCATGACTTCTAATTATTCAATTTCTTCAATTCCACTAGAATTGATGTCAGGTCTTGTAAAGTAGCGGTATAAACAGATCTAGATGGATTGTTTTTCAAAAAAAATTAAAATGAAAATTAAAAAAAAATCGTCTTTGTGACTGAGAAGGGTAGGGAGAAAGAAACGTGTGGATTAAAAGGAATATGTAGTTTCTTTTCAATTTCAAGTTAGAATTTGAACTAGCGAAAAAAAAGGAAAGAAGGTGAAAAAGAAAGAACTCTATTAATTTGCCTCTTCCATTTTTCCTTTTAATTTTTCTCAAACTTCAACTATCTCAAAGTTGGCATGATCAGAGACCGTGTCCAATTAGAAACGGGAAGCTTTCCTTCTGATTCATTCCTCTTATTTTCCCCTCGACCACATATCAATTCCTTCTCGAATTTCCTGTTTATTGGAAAGGCAAAAAAGTATTGTGAAAGTTCGTCCTCACGTGTTTTCGTGTGAAAAACGAAATAATTCCACGAAATAAATGATGAAATTCAAAAAACATGTTAAGTAATAATAAATTTGTCATTGCAATATTCGACATTTCTTTCCTTCCCAATAATTCAAATTAATTTTCATAAGTGAAAGTTCTTTCTCTTTTTCAAAGTGCTCTTTCCACATTTAAAAATTCGGCAACTCTCACAATAAACTCGTATAATTTCGTCTTATGTTCCTTTACTCGCCTCCCACTCGTTCTATTAATTGTTCCATTAATTAAAATGAAATATTCGCAGAATAATCTCAATAATTCCATCGTTATCGTTAATCTGATTGAGAGAGAACTTAATTTAATTAAAATGAAGAAATCTTCAAACTTCTTCTTTTGATATAAATGGAGAATTTTCTCGAAATCTTTAAGATTTGGTGACAACGAATAATTTAGAGAAAGATGGAATTGTTGCTGATTTAAAGTGAATGACGATACTTTCACATTCAATTTCATCACATCATCTAATTCTTTATCATTAATTGATTGATTAGAAATTTTTTGATAAAAAATATTTTCGTCATTTTTCTCCGTCACATAAGTAAAATATCGATAGATGATGGTGGATATATAAATTATCGTCATATGATTATCCAACTGATCGATATAATGATTATCTATAAGAGTTTCGAAGAAATCGATAATTCTCTCATAATCATGTTCGATTGATGAATGTTTGTGAGTGGATTGAAATAAATTGAAATATTTCAAATAAATCATCGACAATCCATCGGGATTCTCTTGAAAATCCTTCTCATTCTCTTCACCAATAAACTTTTCTCGTTTCCTATATCTCATTGCGTTTCTTCTCATGATGGTGGTCATGACATCAACCTGATGATAATTGACCATAAATTTATTGGAATCAATTTCTTCATCGAATAAAATTGTTTCCTCTTCATTCTCATTTTCATTCAGTTCGATAATTCTTTTGGGTAATTTTAAAATGAAGAATAATTTGAAGAGAATACAAAATCTAAGAAAAGATTTTCACAATGTTCAATCACGACAATGGAATTTGGAAAGGAAACTGTTTAAGAATTTCTTCAAAAATTTTTCCTATAAATTTTTTTATTTTTGAAAATTTCACAATTAGATAATTGAAAACGTATTGGAAGAATATGTCTCTATTACCACTCATTGTTATTGGCGTTAGTTCTTTCTTCAATAGAACTAATAATTGATTATATTCAATGGCAATTATTGAATCGTCAAAATCTAAATTAATCTCATTGGGAACCTCGTTCGTCACCAAATGATTCCTGTCGTCTTTTTTCCATTTTTCAAATTCTTCTGACAAAACAATTTGTTTCTCTAACGAATTAAGAATGAAAGAAGAAAAAGTGTAAAAAACATTAAACTTTCATCAGATAAATATTTGATTCTTCGACGCAAATTCTCCGCATAAATATCTTGCCCTCTACAAAGTTGATGAAGAAACCGTTTGAAGGATTTCTTTATGATTTTCTCATCTCTCAATTTTTCCTCTTTCAACTTCAGCTCATCGTTCAACGATAATGATTCGATTAATCGTCTTTCTATTGATTTTTTCCAATCGATTGGAATAAATTTAGTTTTTTGTTTCATTTCTAAATTCTCCAATTGCTTCCTCGATTTTTGTTTGACGTCCAAACTATTTCTTAAACTCGGGTCGAATAATATGTTCATTTGAATTGTTCTTTCATTATTCTCTACTTCGACATCATCATTCGGTCGATAATGATTGAATTTTGCCAATAGTTTTTGAACCTCTTCAATCTCAATTTTAAATTTATTCGGATAATTCTCTTCTAGTTCATGTAACTTCAAAACTAATCTAACGTCTTGTTCATGAATTTTCTCTAAACTGAAACAAAATAAGTTTTGGTGAATTCAAAATGAAAAATTTCAACATCCATTCAATGTTGGTCATTATACTTTCGTTGTTTCTCAAATACTCATAATGATCATTGTTATTATGAAGAAGTTTCGCTATCGATTTATTCTCATTCTTTTTCAATTCTTCCCGAATGTCCATTACAATTCGATCCATTATCCATTTGAAATCAATCAATATAACTCGTCTGGTCTGATCAGTTTGACACATAATCTTAAAACCAGATGTTATCCATGTTATCAGAAAATGAAGGAACTTTTTCGAAGAATTCTTGATGTTTCTTAAATATTAAATCTTCCTGTAGTACAGGATTCTTAAGAGAAAATTCATCGTATCTTATTAAATCGATCTCTTCATGAAGTTCTGCTAAATCTTCCTCCATCATTTATTTGTATACACTTATCCTCTGATAAATCTCATCGGGCAACAATCAATTTAACAGTTTTCTTTGTTCTACTAACGTTCATTTTTGAATGTAACTAAATTTCAAAGAATAGCTTTAAAAATTTTTATTTTGATATGATCTATTAATTAAATTTTATTTCAATTTGAAAATATAATATTTTTTTTTTTTTTTTTTTTTATTTATAGCAAATACCCGCGGGGTAAATTAAAAAGAAAAAAAGATAACTCCTTAAAGGAGTTATTTAAGATTAGGTTCCTGCCCGTTACAATAAAATGCTTGAGTGCTTCAGGAACGTGATAAGACAAACCAAAATTAGATGTCACCGATAAAGCGTCTTCCATTGAAAGAGGATAATATAACGAGTAATGTGTGTATGTGTAATATGTGTACAATGTGTACGAGTAAGCTCTCACATTGTGTATACGTTGGAACTGAAAGACTTTAACTGCGAACAGAATCAACTACTTTCAGATACCTCTGCACCAGGAGTAGTGGCAAAGGAGTCAATTCGCAAATCGTGAACATAAATGCTCTATTGAAAGGCTTATGACAACCGAGCATCATCCGAACTGATCTATTATATGTTCGGTCAAGACATCGAAATGACTCATCAGCAATCGAAATGGAAACTGAATCT
>JALJEE010000348.1:0-19957 GCA_023231475.1 Seison nebaliae
ATTTTCATTTAGATCATTTTAGTTTAAACTAAGTTTAAACTATTTTGACGTCACTTATTTTAGTTTAAACTAAGTTTAAACTTTTACTTGATAGTCAATTCTATAGTTTAAACGAAATAGTTTAAACTATTAAGTTTTTACGGTGACGCTAAACTAGTGTCCATTTTACAAATTTGCAGAATTTACATTGAACATGATATAATATATCATGATTTACATGATCTGATATATTTACATATATCAGAATTTACATGGCATATATCAGATATATGTTATAATCCTAACGAAAAGAGTAGAACTGTCCGAATTTTTGAAAAAAGGAGTGGATCGGTCCTTTTTTCAGTGAGTAGATCTGTCCGTTTTTCCAATTTGTCAGTGAACATTTGAAGGAGTAGAACTGTCCGGGTACCATCCGATATTATGATATTCAGGATTTCTAACAGTTCATTTTCGCATATGACGCAGCCACATCTTTGCCAATTGATCAGGAAACTCTTACTGACAATGTGAGTTACACCATTTGATCAATGCTCGCGAAGACCGAAATCTTCAATAAATAAATAATAATAATTATACGAGCTAAAAATAAATTTCTAATTAATTATTTTGGAGGACATATATAACTAAAGTTATAAATATAATAAATCAAACGTATAATAATTTAAATCATATCAACAAACTTCCAATGATACAATTTTATGTCAGGTAATTCGATTTCAAGTCTAAAATATTAGAAATTCATACGTGTTACGTAGGAGATTATACAAGTCAAATTTTCTGATTTCAATATAATTATACTAGAAGAAGATTTTTGTTAATTAGGATAAAATAATTTTAATGCAATTAGAATGTTGATGAGAAGTTGATGACCATGATTATGATTTGATTGTATTCTATTATCAATTAGTGAAGTTGATAAAATAAATTTAAGAAAATATAAGATAAGCAAAGTCAAATTGAACTTCTTTTAAAATTAACTTCATAGAAAATGAAAATTCTTCTTCTTTTGTGCATAACTGTCTGTTAGTTTTTGTTTTTTTTCAAATGAATCAAGCAGTTATTCCTTTTAATTTATGAATGAATTGTCACCATCTCACAGATTTGGCAAGTGCACAAAGTTAGTTTATTAGAATTTTTTCATTGAATTCTTCCACAGAAGTCAATATAGTCGATAATATATCCGGACAGGATTTAGATAATATAAAAGTCGATAAAGATGTTCGAGTAGCTCAAGCTGCGGATGCACCAATGGCTGATTCAACTGTAACATCCAGCAAGTTCGTTCATTTAGTTCATGTTCTTGTTGATGGAAAGAATTTTAGGCATGGTTCTCGAAACGAAAGTTGGTGGACACTATTCGCATGAAAATGTGTGAGTTAATTTTATTGTTTATTTGATTAGCGTGGATACAACGAATCGCTAGACGTATTGAAGAAGAAAAGAGAAAACCCAGACATGAATCCAAAATTGGTTATCGTATCAATTTCTGTGAAATATATTTCATGGTCGTTTGGTTGATCTTCATCTTTGTTAATATACTCAATCTGGTAGGTGCCTTGGTCATTTATTGTATCAATAAAAATGGTTCATTTTTCAAATGAATTCACTGTAACATAATTAACGACTTTAATTTAGATACGATGGAAAAAGCAAGCAGTTAAGGAGATGAACTAATAGCAAAAAAAATTGAATAATTTCTCATTAGCAATCATTCGGTTTTAATAAAATTATTTTTTCTCATCTTAATATATTCAATTTTGTAAATTTTATTGAAATATTAAAAATTGACAAACTATGAACAAATCTCATCAATTGGTATGTCGCCTCCTTGTTTCCGTCGAATTTCAAAGCGACCTGGAATCGAATTAGATCGACGTAGTGTATACACAGGAACACTGTTTCCCGATATACATGTGATATGAGATGATCTTCCTTTCGACAGTTGTTCCTTATGAGATCTGCTGCTTTCCAAAGATTATTAATTGAAATATTTTATTTAACAAATTGACGAGAGTGAACCTAAGAGAACTTCTGCTTTCAACTTTTCCATTTATTCTGAAAGTGGAAGAACGTTTTGTTGTAATACTCGATTTTCTAACGGTTCTTTTAGGCGGCTTATAATCAGACTTACATATTAGAGTTTATAATGAAAAAGAAAAATTTTAATAACTTTCCTTAATATCACATAGTTCTTACCAGCAATATTTCGACGTTCAATAATATCATCTAACAATTAAGAGAAGTTGACAATTATAAATACAAATATTAAACATCTACATTCTCCATCACATTTACGTCTGAGGTTGGAAAGACTCCTTCTTATGACTTTCGGTTGAGTTGTGCTTAATGGCCGTCGTCCTTCATATGGATCATGAACTGTTTGATAAGCAACAGAAGATCTGTCTTTTTTCTCTTTTTCCCCATGTGGGTGATGGATTTTCTTTGTTTTCTTCTCAATACGTGAACGTGTTGTACTTTCAATTTTTACTGAATGTCCTTCTCCATGTGAACTAGAAGGATGATGATGAGTTGACGAGCGACGTGCACGGATGACAGAAGATCGAGAAGATCTGGAAGAACTGACGGATTTACGAGACAGACTTTGTCGTGAAGATCTTACTGAATCATGAGGGTTTGCCGCATTGACCACCGAAAATTTTGATGTCCTTTTATTTCTGTTGGGTGAATGACTTCTACTTTTTCTTATTGAGATTTTTGATTTTCTTTCAATTCTTTCCTTTCTTTTTTCCAAAATCTGATTTCCCCTACTTGATTCATGATTAGATTCCATCTTCTCGGGTCGAACAGAACTAGAGGAACTTGCTGATTTTCTCATTCTCCTCATTTTTATCGATGTTGTCGAATTCTTCGATTTCCTTGACTTAACTCCAAATCCTCTTGATGTTCTACCGACATCATTAGGTAAATGAGATTTGCTATGACGAATAGAATATCTAGATTGAATTTTATTCTCCACTTTGATCTGCTGTGAACTTCCATGTTTGTTACTATGTATCGATTTGGAAATACTTGACGAACGACGACTTAAGGATTTTTGTGGAAGGAAAATCGAAGATCCGGACGGATATGCCGAATGACGATGTACAGTTACTTTGGAAGACTTCCTAGAAATCCCACTAGGTTGTTTACTATATGCGACAGAAAATCTTGATGTTCTATGATTGATTTCTTTATCTGGCATCTGAATTTTATTTTCTTTTCCTTCATAAGTTTTCTTCATCGACTTCCGCATTACACCAGATTTTCTTGTATTCCTTGAAAGACGAGTAGACGAACGTCGAGGGTGAATCAGGGACGATCTCGAAGGATTAACAGAACGTCTCAAGTTTAAGTCTTTCGATGCTCGTGATGATCTTCTCGAGGTAGCAGGTTGTGATGCTCGAACCATTGAGAAAGTGGATTTCCTTGCTGTTTCTTTAGATACATGACCTCCACTGCGTTTCACAGAAATTTTTGCTTCTTCTTCAAGTTTTCTCTCGGTACTTATTCTTTGATTACTTCCACTTGGGCGATGTTCGTTTCTATGAATCTATTGAAAGTATATGAAGAAAAGGAGACTAATAAATATTTTTTGAATTGAAACCGAATTACGAGTGGAAAATTTGTCAAAATGACTAGAACGTCTGGGTTTATTGCTTGATGAATATGAGATATTTACTCAAATAAGATGTCCAACTAACTGGGACAAATGTGAATTATGTCGATATTTATTCTCGTCCGGGTTTTGAGACATGTCGATATTGTTAATCAATTAATGAAATTTGAAAATGACCAAAATGAGATAGGACAACGCAGATAATAATTTAATTATAAAATGAAACAAGTAAAACGACAAAAATCAGAAATAGAACAAAATTCGGTTTATTTATCTCATTACTCTTGTTACATCCATCGGTATTACAAGATTGAATGCAACCGTTATAATTCTTCTGATAAAGGACCAATTTTCCACAATGTGAAACACGAATCAGTTCAGTATCAAGAGTAATATCACCATTGTCTAATTCACATCCACGAAATATAAAAGTTGATCTACTCGAATCTAAAAAATAGGTTCGATAAATTAGAAAGAGAATGGTTTTAAATTGACAATCTAACTCCAGTCATCAGCATCGAATGCTTTGATTTTGATACAATGAGTTGCGGGAAATAAACCCGCACGATTCCGTCGACCCGTTTGACAGGTCGGATGATACATTGGAGAGTTGATGGACGGCTCATAAACATCTTCACAAGCGACGTTTGAATGATTTATGGATGTGCATCTGTAACATCCAATTGAATAAACTAAAATTGAGATTGTTAAACTAAAATTATTTAGTGACGAATAACCATCTTTCTTAATGATTATTGATAAGAGAATTGATTTGAAAAAATTAATTTTCATTCAAATTTAATTTGATCTTTTAATATGATACTCCTGAATAATCGTGAATGAGAACTATTGACGATAAAGAATTAACACAATAAAATGTTTAAGTGCTTCATAAGAAGTAATCTAATTGGAAGAACAATCGTTAGAAAATAGAAAGTCGAACAAGAAATCATTTTATTTTAATTTGGATCAAATTTCTCATAAATCTTTAAATACTTCATCTATCAACACTTACCGATCACCAATGCATCATGGCTTCTCGGTGGACTAAAACAACGACTACTTTACCTCAAACGACGTTAGCAGTTCGACATTCATTTTTCAACGGATATTTGGCAGTTTTAGTGGGAACTTCAGTCGCTATAATTATCCTATTAATACTTATCGGATGTTACATTGCATTCAAAACGAGACGAAACAGAATATCTGAACCACAACATAATGCAGAAATCAGTGCGAATACAAAAACGGGACATCATAAAAATTCGAAGATTGTATATATAATTGATAATACGATTGCTGAATTTGCGCCCTTGGAATGATTGGAAATATTACGAAAAAGACAATTGAAAATGTGTTTGAAATCGAATAATTGATTGTAAGAGATTAGTTTGAATAAAAATCGATTTTCTACTAATTTCTCGATTTTTACATTTTATTTCTTTTACGAATAGCAACTTCGACAAACTTTTTTATGATCTTATGATTATGAAGATAATATCTATTCTTATGAGATTGAAAAGAAATATCTAATACCATTCGAAGATACATTACTTAATGATTTGTATAGCTTAATTTCGTGAATTTCTGGAAGACGTGGTAGAAATGGCATTTGGAAGAGGAAGGAGAAGTGTATGAGTAAAATATGTATCTTCTCACATTGGATAATGGAACGTGATAATGAATTTCTATGCTAAAATATAAGTCACTATTCATTATAGGATATTATGCCCATGCACGTAATGAAATGGCATTTCTACTCATACGTTCTCTTGTAATTGAATGCAAATAAGCCGTAGGAGATATATTGTGAAATGGCAAAATAATCGATGAGAAAAAACAGAAACTTCAATTTATTTCTTACTACTAGTCAAGTGGTATAGTTGGCATGATTAATAATGGCATGTCTCTTACTTCTTATTATTCTGTTTAAAATGTTCAATAATCATTTTGTGCATAATATTAGTAAAACATTGAAATTATCTTATCATAAGTACTATTCCATTCTCCACTTGATTAAGTGGAAACAATTTCTTTCAATATCAATTCCATTCACTCAACTTGTTCGCTAATGAACGAAAATGGTGATTAATGACAACCATTCACATGAAAACAATGCAGGTCTTGAGAAGAAGAATAAACTTCCAAACGAAAAATTAGGAACTTGACGTTATTCACATTTCAATAGTTTTACTTCTTTTTCGGGAGTGAGCGGAAGTTCGTTAGAAAACTAACAAATTTTCTTCCTTCACAAGCATACATAAAATAGTTGTAATGTTTCTTTAATTTGTAGGAGGGAATGATGAATGATTAACTAATTCTTTCTAACAATAATTGTAAGATATAAACTTCATTTTATTCCCTCGTAATTAACTAATAACATTAACAAACGAAGAATAGATTCAATGGTTTTGCGCACAACAAAACTTCTTTTAACTTTAACTACATAAAAGAAGTATTTGTAAGCATATTATCTTTGTAGGGGGAGGTGATATTGAAGAATTATTGATAAGAATAGAAAAGAAAGAATGTTACTTCTGATGTGGAGATGGTTGTGTCGATATTGTTTGACAAGACGAACCTTCATCCAACATTTTCTTCTTATTGAATAATTGGCATTTATATGGAAGGATTGGGTTAATTCCATCCTATTCGTTTCCCATCTTTCGCTTTGGGTGAAAATGAAGAATAAATGAATTTAGATGAGTCAATGAAGCACATTACCAGTTGATGTTAATATTCTCATTATGAGAAAGTTCGGACATTGTTAGATAAATAAATTTTATTAATAAATTAGTAATGAGATATGGAACGGATTGAACAGTGGGAGAATGGAACGAAAGTTCTATCATGAATAAATAGAAGTTAACACTATCTACTTAAATAAAAGTAGATGTTGTTTGAGAATGGGCGGATCATTATGTATTCTCTGGATTATTGCGCATGTCTGATGCGCACACTAACGTGATACATATGATTGAAACTGTGAGATGGCATTATAAATTTGAAATAAAGACTCTAGGAAAAAATACGATGTGTCTCTCGAAATGGGATGAATCTGCAGGTACTAGATGAAGAAATTGAATGGAGAAGTCGTTTGAGTTGAATGATAGACGGATAGAATTACTTGTATAGTAATTTATCTTTTGTTTTTGAGAAGATGAGAAATGAAAAAATAAAATAAATCATTTAGATTTAAGATAATCGATCGATTTGACAACTGGTGATGAATAACAAAAATCTCTTCATGTTAAACTACGTAGTCGAAAGTTCAAATAAATTTGAAATAAATTTTTTCCTCATTTCTTTGAGGGAAGAGAATAATTCATAAGAATGAATGTGAGAGAATATTGTTGAAGGAATAAATAAATCGAGCAGGTAGCAAGTGAATGATGTGGGTAGGAGAAATTCACTAAATAAAAATTTGGTGGAAGTCTGTGAATTCATTCATGCTTGCACTTCATTCAGGGTGTGTTGAAACCATTGCCTAAATGAGCGATGGCGGAAAATTTAATAAAATTGACAATCTTCGAAAAATCATTTTCTTTCTTGTTCGATGTTCCATATTTCCATAAGTAGCAAACTGCTATTTGATGAATTGAATATATTTCTTCTTTTAATGAGACACATCATTGCATCATATCAAGTACTATTTGCTGCCAATTCAACTATCAGACAATGACATAAAAGAACAAGTTTTACATGATTGCCTTAATATTGTGTAGTTCCATTCACTTCAATAACGTCGATCACATCGTAATATTTCTCATAGTCAATCTTTGGCAATGTGAGTTGTTGATGAATCTTAGCTCCATACAAGGCGGCTCCTACATAACATCAATGAGAAAGAAATAGAGAAACATGAAATGCGCAAGAATAATTAAAATTATTTCATGCGGAAAATCCTCCTAATTTACATCTTCATTATAAATTTTAAAAAGAACGATTGCGTAGAGAAAAGTTGATGAGAATAATAACCAAAAGCTGCAGTTCCTTTAAGACGAAGGAACTTTATTGTGTCATACAATTGTTTGGGCGGATTTACTTGACGATCATCGGGACATGCACATTCTGTCCCTTCTTCAACATTCACATTATTTATCGATCGAATGAATCCTATTCCATGATGAAGAAAGTTGGTCATTAAAATTCTAATAAAAGAAAAGTAACCTGGTTTTAACAATTTCCAACTCTTAAAAACGGAACCACAACAAACCACGGGTAGAATCCCATCTTTCCACTGAATTTTTGATTTGTAGGCGACTGCCTTTAAATGGTCCGCTAATTTCATTCCAGCGTCATAGAAGACACGTCGACAAAGATAATCATGTTCTTCGATAGCACATTTCCCCAAATCCGCGCAAAGACCAGCGATTCGTTGTTTATCAAAATGACGATAAAAAAGTGGAATCAGATCACTAATTGTGTCAATATTGAAATATTTTTGAATTATTTCAAATACTCGCTCCGTCATACATGTTTCCACTTTTAATCGATTAGTTATAATGGATTGGATGGGAGGAAATGTAAAATTATCGAAATCTTCAATCTTTCTTAATTCTCCAGTAGGTGAGGAAGGTGCATTTATTGAATCAGCATTTGATGAGTTAGTCGATATGTTATTGGAAGAATGTTTGGAGAAAGATATTGAATCGACACCGGATGAAGAAGAAGACGTATCAAAAGATCCGTCTTCATTTCTTTCACTTATTTGTGGAGTAGAAATGATTCTCATAGAAGATGAGGAAGATAATGTCGTTTTCATCGGACTCTTTTCAACTGAAGTCTCCGAACTTTTGTTATCCAAATAAGTATTATAAATTTCATTCATAGTTGTCGTTGCTATTGAACATTGCATCTCATCACGAGAATCAATGACAGACTTAATAGCTCGATGTGCTATCCAATAAGCTAAAAAGTTTTATCAGTCTCATTAAGAAATTTGAAAAAAAAACCTCCAGCTTCGTCTCCTAATAGATGACCCCAACCACCACAAGTTACTATTTCCTGATTATCTGGTCGAACCATTACACAGTTTGAACCGGTACCAGCAATCATCACCAATCCACCTATCACAAAAAGAAGTTTTATTAGGTTACTTCTCATCGATGAACTAACCATCCTTGAATACATTAAAAATCGGTGCAATCGAATCATTTACAATCACCAGTTTCTCTTCAATGTGAAGATTTATCACCGAGAATTTCGAAATTAGTTTGTTTTGAGATGATGCCTGTCCACCGCCACTTAAAGACATACACTACATAATGCGAATGTTAAAAGAAGGAAAATGACAGAAATATATACAAACAATGAAAAGACATTTCTCATCCAGAAAAATTTTTGTCCTTTCACTCATTGTGTGGAAATGTTCGTGTTCTTCATAGAATACTTCCAACAATTTTTCGGTTGATTGTTCATCAATTTGGTTTTTCACCGTGTTTAAATATTCCGTTATTACACCGACAACCAGTTTAAATAAGCGGATAGCTGCCTCTTTGAAACCATCGGCATGGTTGGCACAAAGCGACTGAAAAATTAAAGAAAATTATTCCCATCAGAGATGATTGGAAAGTTATCGAAATTAACCCAAGGATTCGACGATGGTCCTTTAATTTCATGGAGCACTTCATAAGTCTCCAATGAGATCAGGGTGCAAGTAGATCCAGTACCTCCACTAAAAAAATGAGACGAAAAGATAAGCTTGTAATGGTGATAATTTGATTGAAAATAAACCCCTCAATGCCAATTGCGAATTTACCAGTCATCGATTGAAAAAATTTGATTTTAAACGATTGATAAAATAAACTCTATGGATAAGAAAACAAATTACCAAACTGTCTTATTTGAATTTTGAAAGAATCGAATATCCATAAATCATTAAGATTTAAGAGAAATAAGTGAAAAAAACATATTTTTATAATTAAAATCAACAACAAAAATAATGAAATAAATGAAGACATTTCTCTCTTCTACTCTCATCTGATGAACTTTGTAATTAATAGCGAACCCTATCTCTACATATGACTACAACAACACTACAGTCAGAATGATCACTTCACTTCAGTTCCCTTTGCTTACTACCATTTTATTTTTCGTTTAGTTAGTCTCTTCTCACCATTTCTTCACATTATTTTCTTTTTTGTCGAATCTACACATATGACTTCTCAACCAAACCTTTCTACGATGGACGACGTGTACATCGAAACGATGATGATTATGGTGATTGTTATTAATATTTTTGAATACATGTCTGTAAACATGATCCTCCCACTACATGTCTTCCTCGTATCGCTTAAATGAGTATTCTTTGAAGGAAACATTAATGAATTCGAATCATATCGACCTTATACAATTATCAGATATAATGTATGGAAACGTGTCCCATATTGTTTTGATTTTACATTTCGAATTCAAATCGAGAAAAAACTTGTAACTTCCTATTTTATAAAAAGTGAATTATTGAAAAAATGAGATTGAACAGCTGTTACCATCCCAAACATCTCAAAAATTTTTTCAGAATAATTTTACTGATAACCATTAAATAATCTTCGTGTAAATGTTGAAGAAAACGTTCACAAACAGTCTCTGAAATTATCTCAAACGTGAGAATTGTATAGGAGGAACTAGTAATCCAAGCAAAGAAATGATTTTCTTTCACATTCAAACAAATTCCTAGAAAATATCAGGAGAATTTGTTCGTGGATCACTTACGATTAACTTATACTTGTGTAACAAAGTATAATCGTTTGAGATAGTAAACTCTTCCTGAACAAAATAAACAAAACTATTTTTTTCCTATAGTTTAACAACTCTGATTTCTGTTGGATAATCCGTTATATTCCGGTATTTTACAGTAAAATTAACAGAAGAATCACATTTCAATAATACGATTGAACATTCCTTTCATTAATGGCCTTCAAAATCGCTTTTGGTCAGTAAACTATAGTTAAATTGTAAAATATTATATGGGCAAAAATATAACTTCTTATTTGACCTTGGTTCTGTTTGACGACGTCTTCCCTAAAACTATATTAAACTAACTTGATAAAAAATGTATGTCGATGGATAGATGCATACATACATATACAGGCTTAAAATTGATAGCCGTTCAACTATGTATATAATCGAATGAGAAGTAGGCGGAAAATAGCATGTGTGTCAACACTTATTTGTTCCCATTTGAACACATCATTATATAACTTTTTATAAAGAATTTTATTGCTTGCTAGTTTTATAAAGTTCCAATAATCCTGTAGGTCTTTCATGCTGGCTTTTCCTCTGATTATTGTCCGATTAAAAGAATAACCATTTGAAGAAAATTCTTTTGTCCACTTGAGAATTTTAATTTTGTTAATTTTTAAAAACTTAACCAATTATAAAAACGACGAAATTTTAAAATATTAAATATTAAGGCATTAAATTTCGTTTTTGAAAATCGACTTTTTACTGAAAATTTTTGATATTTATAAAATGATTAAATTTATTTTGAATCTTAACAATAAAAAAATAGGAATATCAATAAAAGATGTTTTAGTAATTAAATGGTTTGAATTACGACAATCATGTTTTTTTAAATATGTGAAAACTTATATTTAGTAGTAGTTTTTAAAATGATCCACAATCTTTTGATGCCAATCACCATAGTAATAAAATTGACGTAAATGAACACGTTCAGATCAAGTGGTTTGACTTATTGTAATTTGTCTATTATTTCTACAGTATGCAATTGAGTAAAATATCAACTTAATAAACTGTAATTTTTCATTAATCATTTGGAAGACAGCTGAAATGGACAACTTTTTTATTTAGTGAAACTTCTTTAACAAAAGTTCAAATGAGAGATGATGTTAATGATTGCTTAAGTTATAGTATGTCAGGGAATTAAAACGAACCATCCCTGAAAATCAGTAATGAGATTCAATTTTATGTGCATAGGAGATTATTAGATAAAATTGATTAAGATATGTAATGATGAGTGGGGATTGGTAGGAAGATTAAAATATATTAGTTATTCATGTTGACAGACGATAATATCAATATGCACATTAACGGTAATTAGAAAATTAGATAAAATTACATTTAACAGAATAATTATAGTAAAACGAGAGGAATTCTTTGACAAGAAAGATATATGAGTCACATGAGATTTGTGTCGTTCTTGATGTGCGATAAAGTAATAAATCATGTTCAATACTGGAAAGACTAAGACCTGGTGGTTCAAGCATCTCTAACCGATATGTCCAGTAAAATCGAAGTAATTTCTTTGTTCCGACTTCGTGACATTGCCGTCGGGAATAAAGAATGGGAATAACGAGAAATATTATGTAAAAAGAAAAAATGATTCATGTTCGAACAATGTAAGACGAATGAGTAATTGTCATGATCATCATCATTATCGTGAATTTCTTTCAATTCGATTATTGCTATCGCATTTTATAAGGAGAAGCAATACGAGAAATTTAGTTGAATAGGAGAAGAACATGAAGAAACGAAGGAATTAGCTAAAGGAAGGCAGTTCAATTTGAACATTGATTTAGCGAATGAGCTAATGGCTGAATGAACGATTTGAATTTGTTTTGTTCGGGTACTTCTTCTCTCTTTCTGATATTATCCAAGAAGAATCTGAAGAAATTTAATTTCTTTTTTTTATGATATTGTTCCACCCATTAGCTGCTATGCAATATTAGTTTCACGTTGAAATTAAAAGAGAATTCTATGCATGAATCACATGTGTAATACGATCGGCTATAGAATTGTGCATACTCAAGAAATATTATTTCTCTTATTCTTGCTCAATTTATATTATCTACAAATTCAAATTCTTCTTATCGTCCTTTTATACGATAAGATTCATTTCTTATCTTACTAATCATTTTGGATGACCTGGCTACTCTTCTTACACCGGAGTGTTTTCCTTTAACCATCGTAACTCATGATCGTCAGTCCGTTTATCCTCTAAACACTTCCTTAACACATTCCCACTTATTCTCTTCTGATGACCAACTACTAAGTAAGTATTACGATGAAATTGTTAATTAGTCAAAGAAGATGACTTGTTGATGGATGAAATTGATCAATAAGAATAATGATGATGATGGATTTATTAAATCTTTGATAAGCGGAAGCATCTCCCTAATGAGAATTTGGTTTGAGGAATTGATAATGTAAAATTATTAGTTTAATGTTTTAATTCGATGGACCTCTTAAATGATTTGTACGATTGAAAGATGGTGAAATTTTAGCAGTGTTTTAGAATTTGTTTCCAAACGATAAGAATTGCACACATTCCATTCTGATTGTTTACATTCTAGTGATAGTTGAATGAAAGAATTATAATTTATTGAGTAATATCAATCATACCATTCGTCATATTAATCTAAATTGTAGAAGATCAAATGAAGACCGTAAATCGTCATGAAATACAATTCCTTCGGCTTCCTTAATTTCCATCATTGTTGACTTGTCGTTATTATGTCGATTTCTTACTTTTCTTCATAAGTCAATATATAGAAATGAATGAATGAATTAATTTAGATTAGAAGGCAAATGTCTCAGAGGTGTTCCTTCATCGGAATGATGATTTGAAAAAAGATAATCTTCTCAACAGTAAATTTTATTTATCTTTTTTCTTTCAATCATTTTCTCCATTTCCTTCAACCTCTTTCATTCTTTAAATTGTTTCAAATTATTTCCACTCTACTCGTTTCGAACACATCAACCACTCAACAGCCAATCGCTCCTTGGTGACAAGAGTGGCCAAATACAGAAAAGAATAGGTTTCGAAAAAAAAATTTCAAAATTATTCCTCTGATTTTCCATTTGAATAATGAAAGTTTCTCCATTATTCTCTTATTTCTTTTTTTAACTCCATCCAACTCAGTAATTATTAGAATAGGCATGTCAAATAAGAAATTGATGCAGAGATCAAACTCTTCGTTATTTCTTTTACGATTAATAGAAAAAATAGAAAACTATTTTTTTATTCTTTCCACTTCTTTTTTACAGCAGATGTTATTAATTCGCTCCGTTCTCTCCCCTCTATCTGCCAAGACTTCTTCCTCACTGATTATTCAAATGATGAAGGAATCTTCTTTTCTTGTAATTCCGTTGGAGATCATAACGTAATGAACAATTTCATCAAACTTTCTTATATAACTTTCAACATTCATTTTTATTGGACTTTAATATAGTATCTAATGAAGATATATTAATTTGTTTTCTATCGAATTTCTTCTTTCATTCTGTCTTAAAATGATCCCATCAACTCATTTAGTCATGTCCGGAGCCATTAGCAAAAGAAATATTTTCAGTTCCGTTATCAAAATATGCTTATTCAAATAATTTTCATTTTATTATTATTCAATTATTTCTATTCTGTTTCCACTTTGTATGTTGATTAACTTCCAATTAAGGACATTAAGGCAACATCGAACGGGAAAGTGGAGAAGTGCTTTCAAATTAATTCTACGAACTGAAAATATTCTTGTTCGGACACCTGCAATGTATCTTAGTATGTTATCGTAGTAGTAGTAGATTATCGAATGAGTTTATGCAATCCTTTTATTTTTAGCCGATAACTCTCTTATTTCATGATCGGAAATTAAAGGAATATAATTTGAGAGATAAAGCCAAATAAGAAATGAATGATATGAAATGATTATGTTGCTGGTCGAGAGAATTGTTGTTATCCAATCTTTTCCTCATGAACTAAAAAGAAGATGTAGTTAAAAATGAATTAACGATATTTTATGATGTAGAAATGTGAAGTATTGTTGAGGTTTCCGTATTCATTAATTGCACATCAATCGAATATAATCAACTTTATTAGTTAGAAGAAATATAAAGTTTCTGCTCGATAAAGAAAGAAAAACATTTTTCCGAACAATTTCTTTAGTTATTTCTATTAGGAATTTTCATGCAATTTCCGTTGGAATAAAAGAATTGTAATTTCATTATTATACGATTGTTGAAGATGCCATCTTGAACTGAATATGGAAACAAATTCTTCTAATATTTTTTTCTTCGAATAATAATAACTTTAGCCATTACCATCATGATGGCAATGATTCTTTTTATTATTATTCATTATTCTTCATTCTTCCTCAACGGGAGACGAAACTCTTCATTTTTTTATTTACCACTTCATCTATGATACAAGTTTTATTAGTTCCACATTCTTCACAATTTTATTTAATTTTCTTCTTTTATGAAATTTTTTTATTCTCTTCAATTATATTCGTCCAGTTTTATAATATTTCTTCGCCTATATTATTCTCCATCAAACACAACTCGACTTTCTTTCAATTACTCAACTATCATAATAAACTACAATTACGTGATTTGAATTTTGTTTTGCTGCCTACTTTATCCGAACGACGTATTTCATTCTCCCAATTATCTCACTATAACATAATATATTATCAGATGAATTCATAAAAACATCGATAGGTATTTCACATTTCTTTCTCGTCCATCAAATTAGACGATAAAAGGATTCGTTTATCTCTTCAGTTTATTTTGTATCTGATGTTATTGAGAAGATTAACATAGGTAAATGTTCTTTTCGTTCCTCATTCTTCAAAATTCGTTTGTTAATTTTAAAGGAATTAATCATGAAATTTGAAAATAATTTCAATTACAAAATATAATTTTTCTCATCTTTATATAAATGTCCATTTTTTATCGGTAGGAGCATTACATAACGATAGATAATTCTTGTCGATTGATTGTGAAGGTCGATCTAATTATATCTATCGATGTGTTGTTATTTAGAAAAGGTCTCATAAATTCTTTTGTAAAATTGTATGAGAAACTTTCGTTAATTTCATTAAATAAAATTTTCCACATTTCCGGTTTGATGACAGATTGCTCTATTCGCATTATTGCATTATGCCAAATAATGAGAATAAACAAGCAATTCATCAATTCAATCGTCGTGGCGCTCTGCGGGAGAAGAATGTCGTTCAAATTAACAAACACAAATTTATCCCACGATATTTCAAGACACCAACATATTGTTCTCATTGCAAAGAATTCATTTGGGGACTAGTAAGCAAACAAGGCTACCAATGTAAATTGTGTCATTTAGCGGTTCACCGCAGATGTCATGAATATGTAACTTTTGTATGTCCCGGTATAGATAAAGTATATAATGGAGAAGATAAAGTATTTAAAGTGCACAATCTATGTGTCAATACTTACACATCACCAACATTCTGTGATCATTGTGGCTCATTATTATGTGGACTCATTCATCAGGGATATCAATGTCGGAAATGTGGAATCAATGTACATAAGAAGTGTTCGAAAAATATTGTTCCATTATGTGGAATTGATCATACGGAACGACGAGGTCGAATCAAATTAAAACTTGTAGTAAAAAAACCAGAAAGTTTAGCACCAACCCCAAATTTAATTGGAACTTTTGAGATAGAAATTATCGAAGCTAAGAACCTCATTCCAATGGACGCGAATGGTTTTGCTGATCCATATGTTAAAATCAAATTTTTAGAATATAGTGATAATATGATGAGAAGAGACAGTACAAGTCGACAACCATCGCCTAGATCGAGTAAACGACCATCAATTGAAACTGACGATTCCTTGTTGAGCAAGAGTATTACAGTTAACAATTGGGATGATAACTCTTCAAATTCATCGTCACTTGCTCCATGTGATATCACAATGCCAACATCAACGACCACCACAACATTACTGTCATTTGATAATTACAGCATACCAAACGAGCGACAAATCAAAAGTAACAGTGAACGTCGTGCTAATTCATTCCGTCGAAAGCATTCGAATATTTCAGAAAAGATACAAAATTTATCAATTTTTTCGGAAAATTCTCAGAAACTAAAAACTAGAACAATCAGACGCACATTAAATCCTGAATGGAATGAGAAACTTCAGCTCAAAATTTTCAAATCTGACTTGGACAAACGTCTCCTCATTGAAGTTTGGGATTGGGATCGAGCTAGTCGAAATGACTTTATGGGATCATTATCTTTTGGAATAACTGAATTGTTGAATGATAACGGTGTTGACGGATGGTATAAACTGCTCCCAAAATTAGAAGGAGATTATTTCTGTGTAAAAGTTGTTGAGAATGTCACGGAAGCCCAATTTGAGTTGCGCAATCAACAGAAAGAAAGAATGTTAAATTTTTTATTATTTTTCTTTTGAATAACTTTAAATATTCATATTTGCCACTTGATGATTTTTTAAGAAGGAGACAAAAGTTAGAAAGATTAAATGAGAAAGAAAATGGAGAATTATTATCGACCGCTGATGCTCGTCATTATATCGCAACAGATTTTCGTCTGTTGAAAGTTTTTTTTAATTTACTTTTTTTATTTATTCAATTTTTGTTTGATTTTGATTAGTTATTAGGACAAGGATCTTTTGGAAAAGTATTTTTAGCAGAAAAAAAGAAGAAAGATAATGAAAATATAAAACCAACAAATAATCATTTGAATTCGAAAAATTCCGATGAGACAAATAACGAAATTTATGCTATAAAAATTTTAAAGAAGGAGGTCGTCGTTCAGGATGATGATATCGAATGTTGTTTGACAGAAAGACATGTCTTATCGATAACTTGGCCATGTAAATTTCTCGTACATTTATATTGTTCTTTCCAAACATTGGACCGGCTTTATTTCGTCATGGAATACGCATCTGGTGGAGATCTGATGTTCCAAATCCAAAAACATGGCAAGTTTAACGAACCGATCGTTGTATTCTATGCAGCCGAAATTGCATTAGCTCTCTTTTTCCTTCATGAGAGACATGTCGTCTATCGTGATTTAAAACTGGATAATATCATGTTGGATGTCAGTGGTCATATAAAATTAACAGATTTCGGAATGTGTAAAGAGAATGTCTATGAGAATGATGAAAAGACATTGGCTCATACATTTTGTGGAACTCCAGATTACATCGCACCAGAAATTGTTCAGTATAAGCGATATGGAAAATCGGTGGATTGGTGGGCGTATGGAATACTATTATATGAAATGTTAGCTGGTATGCCACCGTTCGATGGTGAAAGTGAAGAAGAGTTGTTCTCCGCCATCCTTGATCGAAGTGCTTCTTATCCAAAATCACTCTCCAAAGAATCAATCACTATTTGCAAAGGCTTCCTAACAAAGAACCCAAAAAAAAGATTAGGATGTAATTCATCAGGTTTCTCCTTTCTCTTTTCATTTTTAATTAATAACATTCTAATTTGTAAAAGGTGAAACTGATATAAGAGAGAATATGTTCTTTAGAAACATTCGATGGGATCGTATCGAAGAATTAGCAGTTCAACCTCCCTTTCGACCACATTCAAATAATATGGCAGAGAATTTTGATAAGAACTTTACTAAATCTGAAGTCAAACTAACCCCACCTGATGCTGATATCATTTTGCAATTGAATGATGCTGTTTTCAAGGACTTCTCTTATGTTAACAGAAATTATCCATCACTACAATGAATAATTTTCAGTCATTTTCGTAATTATTTATTAAATCATTTCAATATTAATTTTTTCTCATAATTAATCTTCCTCTTCTGACTTTTCGTACCGAAGCTCTTAACGAACTAAAATAAAAACAGTATATTTCTCTTATGTCTCCATAACGACAGCAACTTTCTTAACTTCTTAATTTTTAATTTTATTCATTAAAACTTCCCTGTTAAATTTGTACTGTTGTAAACTAAAGATAAATGATATTATATAATTCGTAAACTTCTAGTAAAAATTAGATAAACTGTGGTTTTACCGTTATTAATAAATAATATACTAATAATATAAAATCATTTATCAAATAATTTGATGGACATATTTAATTTTAGCATATATAATATATAATAAAAATTCTGTATACAGCTAAAATAGGAAAGGGTAGCTTTAAACCCAGAACATTTATGGATATATTTATAGCATAGATTCTGTAGACAGTGTAGAATGTCTTTTTTTGTAAATACATAAATGTAATATAATATATAATAAATGTATACAAGACAAAAAAATGGAAAATAATTAAATTGAAATATGTGATACAGAATATTTCCGTAAAGTTAATTTATTTTTTTATTTTATTTTGTTATTTAATTAAATATTAAACATTTTGTGTTTTATTAAAAAAAATTATGTATTTAAAGCAATTCCCGTTGGAATAAATTGGAAGATAAAGAAAAAAATTAGTTTATTTAATGGTTATTTAATTTTTCTTCTTCATAATTGGCGGAGAATCTGTAATTCCATTAAGATAAAATTGGTATTGAGAAAAAACAAACCTCATTTCCAATTTTACCTTTCGAGCATTGTAAAACTTATTTTTTAATTTTTTTAAAATTTCGTTTTCTGTGCTAACGGCGCAGAATGGATATTTATGGCGCAAAAAATCTGATAATGAAAATTAAGATTAGTAATCAGTATCAGTATTAGTAATAACTAACCAGCTACTTTCTTCCAATTATCATCATCGCCTTTGTAATTTAACAACTTATTTGGAATTGATAAGTGTTTCCAACAATAATTTTCTTTACCAAGTATCTATAATATTTCCCTCATAAGGTCGTCTACGATATCTTTTTGGCTCTAGAAATTAAATTAGATTTATTTTAAATACATAAAACTGAAAAAATACTTCATTCTTCAGCACCAAGGATACTGCTCTTCAAAATTTTAAAGACTATCAATATGTATTGCAATAACAAAAAGCCCGAAATTTTGCTTCAAAATTTTAAAGAAAACTGTTTTATTTTTTATCACGAATGAATGTATTACCTTTATGTTGTAGAACATAAGACATTCGTTTCGGAAAAGATGAAACAAGTTTTTGAATTAATTCAAGTGGTAATTTTTTCCAACAATTTTCAATTTTCCTATTCAATGCTTCCACACTCTCGAATTGTACAATTTCTTCATATACCGAATGTGCCAGCCAACTCCAAATTTCGTCTATCACATTTAAATCAGGACTATTAGCGGACCAATCGATATATTGAATTTGGTTTTCTTTAAACCAACCGATCGTCCTTTTAGACACTTGTGCCCGGGCGTTGTCTTGCTGAAATCGGAGATTTTTAAATTCTCCAACCAGTGGTACCAAATTTTCTTCCAAAATATTGATGTATGCTTCGCTGTCAATCGTATTTTTGATAAAACAAATTTCGGTTTTACCATTGAAATGAATTCCGGCCCAAACCATCACACCGGCTTTTCTTCCGGCTACCGATTTTGAAAAAATTCTTGGTGAATGTCGCAAATCGTGCCAATAGTATGAAAAGCTATCCGGACCGTCGATATTGAACTTTTTTTCATCGCTGAAAATCAGTTCTT
>JALJEE010000800.1:0-52928 GCA_023231475.1 Seison nebaliae
GGTGGCAAACTGTCCACTTTTTGAGAAAAATGAGTAGATTTACATAGAAGGGTGGCGAAATCACCGAAAATACACACACAAGGTGGCAAAGTGTCCATATTCAGGGTGGCGAACTGTCCAAAATGGATAAAACAGGGTGGCAAAATATCAGGGTGGCGAAATCACCGTATACCAAGAAGAGATGCCGTAGATTTTACATTACTCGTTTTCTTCATCCTTCCTACGTCGTAGGATCTACCATATAAGAAACTCAAAAAATATCATTAATTTTATATTATATTTAATAAATGATTTAGTAAATTATGTTTACTGAAAGTATTGTTTCCCAGAATTTCGTTATTGATGTTAACATGATAACATGAAACAAGATGGTTTTACATGATAAATTTGATATAATGTTGATTGTAACGAAAAGTTTCAAGAGTTGAATAAATAATTTAAACTTCCATCAACATTTTCTAAAAGTGAAGTAAATGAGAAAGTTTTATTGAATGAAAAGAATTAAAGAAATTAAAACATTTAAAACAGGACTTTCGGACATCTTATTAAAACTTTATTAGAAGTGGAAGAGAATTGATCTGTTTTTTTTTTCAAAGATAATCGGCAGTCACTTACAGTTGTTCTTATTCGGATTAGTTCAGTGTTGATGATTTATATGTTTGGTTAGTAGTTGCTAATCATTCAATTAATGGACTGGATAAGTTAGTGAATGAATTCAAGATCCTAATTCCATTAAGTCTTCCAAATCTCCTCGATACAAATTATAGACTTTACACAATTTATCTAAACATCGAATACGAACTAGTAGAGCATCGTTACTACTTAAGTCTCCCTGGGCTTTCAACGTCTCCATCACTTGTCGTTTCATGAGACGTTCCTTATCTGATTTATCCTCCAACATCTTACGAACTTTACTCTGAATTTCCACGATGGATGTATTGAAGACCATGGCGCGAAGTATTTGACACACCTTCTCAGCTAGATATAATATAATATTGAGTTTATATTCTTTTCTAATTAATTTTAGAGATTAACCAATGAATGGTAAAGAGAGACTAAATATCGAGAACGACAATTGATAAGGATGATCTGATTCTGTATACTTGATAACTTCGATGTCGTTGTTGTGTCCCATTCGCAGGATGGCACCTTGGTTCTCATATGAATCACAATAGTTTGGAGCGGAGAACACACAAACGACACTAGGAAATCCTTTAAATGCTTTATAGAAGGTCACTCCACCTTGTTGTACCTGAAGTGGACAAATTAGTTGAAGTTTAAATAAATCAAATTTATTCGGAACTTGATGTGCTCGAATAATGGCTTGCAATTGATTCTTTACCAAAAATGTAGTTATTGCTCGATATGAACATACATAAGAACATCCTCTCGTTGTATTATCAGTGAAATCATCATCTGTTACTATAGTGGCAATGGTTCCTGCGTCCGATGTTTTATCGTTCGTCAAACCATAAAATGACGGATCTTCCGGATCGCCCCAAACTAAATCACACATGGGGCCCGAACCCGGAATGTCTTCCCATCGATCTCCATTATCATCTAATTCCAATACGTCATATGGTGAAAGTAGATGTGGAGAGATACATCCATGCATACAAAAGAATTTTCGATCAACAACCGCACATAACGGCAAATGGAAGAAAGATTGAAGACATGTTTCGTAGAACTTCTCTCCATACTTTTCACCAGCTTCGTTTGCAAACGAATAAACTTGAGTCATTTCTCGACCTTCATGATTACCTCTCATGAAAAAGATGCGTTGAGGATAATTAATTTTCAAGGACCATAAAAAGAGAATGACTTCACAACCGAATGCTCCCCTATCCACATAGTCGCCTGAGAGGAGAAGTGAAAGAGATGAGGAAATGAGAGAAAGAAGGAGAAACCTAAAAACAGATATTTGAAATCGCTAGTCTTACCTTTAATTAGATTATCGGGGAAATCTTCGCAGATACGAAATATTGTCAACAAATCATAAAATTGACCATGAATATCACCGAAAATGTAAGTTGGTGAATTGACTTCGAGGAGGGCGGCCTCTCCTCGGAAGATTTCCGCGGCCTGCACAAGAATATAAAGTGCACATTTCAATTCCAAACGTCCTTCTTGTGCGAGATGTGAACGGAGTAGAGTCAAATTGACTTTCCCGTCAACAATCAAATCTCGTTGTGTTAATTTCTTGGAAGCAGGAATACTTTTGACGACTTTGGCATGGATGCTGGTGGAGGAAGCACGCCGATTCTGATTTTGACGTCCTACTGTCGTGGACACACTGGTACGTGTCACTTTCTTCATACACAACAAGAATAATAAAATGGATTAATTTATTGAAATGAAATTCTTCGATTGTTTGACAATCAATAAGATTAAGTGAAAATGGAGTTGAACCCAAAAAAATTCATTAAAATTTCTAATTTACTATTCCGATTTTTCCATCATTAATATATTTCTCTCTATGGATGTGGTATGGAGGGGGATTGTTGATGAATAAACAATTTCATATTTCCTCCTTCTCTCAAAACCCAACTAGTATTTGACCAATCAATTATTGATTCGTTTTCCCAATTCAACTATCAAATCGTCAAACTTTTCATCTTATTTTTGATGAGGAATTGTGATAAGGGATCCGTCTTTGTGTTTTTTTGTGATAGATTAATTCAACGAAACTGATTTCCCTAATGAAACATCAATATGTGATTAGTAAACAGAAGATGAGAAGACAGATTTTGTTTTATTGAATCTTTCTTTATTAAGAATGAAGATGAAGAAAGTGGGATAAATGGAAGAGATTTCTCCGTCCATCAAGCACGTAGCAATGTTAATAATCGAACTTAATATGAACGGGAAAAATTAAGTAGTATCATATTGGATATTGATGGAATTCATCATGATTATTAAGTCTTCGTCTTCTAAGGAGGATTGGAGTTGAATGACGATTAATATTCTTCCTCATCCTTTTTAGGAGTGAGTCGAGAAGAACAAACAGAAAGCACAATATTACTTTGCTTTATTCACTTCTTCACTTTGACATCAGATGAAGTCGGAGAAGAGAATCGAATCCATTTTCCCTCCAATAAATATGAGAAGTGGATATGAGAGCCTGTTGGAATGGTAGTCGGTTGTAAGATGGATCTGAGAGTAGGCTAAATAGAAGTAATAAGTTGAAATGATTCATATAAATGAATTAGAATGAAATATTATTTTCATTTTCTATTCATATTTGTTGCTTCTTCTGATTCTTTCTCATTCCATCGACAAAAGAAGGAGATGAAGAAATCGGATAATCGTTCGTCCCATCTATTTGAATAGATATTTGATATTCTAATAAACGTTATGGTGATCGCTGTTTGCTAAACATCTTCTCGTCTCACAGAGGAGACATCATCGTCCGAAACTACTAAATGATTCCACACGAAATGATAAGTCGTCGACCTGTCTTTCTTCTTCATATTTATTAGTTATTCATCTACTTATTCATATTCGATCGTATCCTGAGAAAATCAGCACTTCTACTCATCCCGAGAATGGAAGAGGGAGGGGGGGGAGGAAGACGATTCGAGAATAAGTGTTGGTGTTGATTATTCGCATATCCGGAAAATTATTCGGTAACTATTGTTTCGAATGGAAATTTTTAGTATTATCATATCTGATAAATGTGAACGTATGGAAGTGATAGTCAGTCAGAAAGCAGAATTGAATGTTTATTTCCCCTTATCCTCACCTCACTGAGAGGTAGTTGCTAATAAATAAAGTAATTATTTCGAAATAAGGAGAAAATTAAACGGTAATCGTCATTCTCCACTCGGCTAATATGTTCTTACTCTATTCATCTATTAATATTTATGACGACGAAGTGAAAAGGAAGAAAAATGAAATTATTAATGTGGAAAGACTAATAGATTAATTATCCCTTCTGAAACGACCGTGAGTATATCCCATTGACTGCCATGTTCAGGTGTTGTGAGGCGTGAAATAAGAAGAAGTTAGTTAAAAATTACTAATTCGTTTTTGTTAGTTGAAGAAAAGGACTACTTCTCGAAATTAGTAGTTGAATTTAATTGAATTCTATCGAATCACATCTCGAAAAGTACATTCTACATCCTCACTTTCGACACCTACACCCCCTCTCTTCTTAACTCGATCATATAACTAACTTAGTAATATAAAAAATTTTAATTGTTCAACATAGTGAATGCACGATGTCGGACGCAACTCCTCTCCCCCACAATGGGCGAAAGAAAATTTAAAGTTGTTATCGCATTTCCCCCTCGTTTTTTTTTCTCGAAGAATGATATGCGGCTTCAATCCAATTCATTTCATTCGTTCGATCGATCTCTTGACAAACATTATTTATTCGCTTCTTCATATTTATCACAAACTAAACTTTTGTTGTGAACGTATTGCTAACTAATTGTGAGGTTCCCTACTAATCACAATAAGAAGTAAAGCGATAAAGATTACGATGGGGTTGTTATTCACGAAAAGAAAGAGGAGGAACACAATGGAAGGAAATGAGTTCAACTCTTTCTTTTGATTTGATAATTGATAAATTCAATACGGCCACTTGGTGTATGTTAGCGATGAGGGCGACGAATACCCTTCTATGTATAACTACGCGTATGTAAGAGAGATATGACTATCCGCTGAAAGTGAGACCGAGTTATTTCTAAACGTACAAAGACTCGTCTACTTTTAGAGGATCGTTGCAAATCACTTGAATTACAGCTACAAGCAAATACCAACATCTAATGATGATGAATGATTAAGAACAATGAATGCCGGCCTCAAACTACTTCGATAACCATGTGTGTATGTGTGTGAATATATCGACATATAGACACACATACCCACATCCATATATCAACATTTCCACTTTCTTATTTACTTTTCTTTTGTGCGGAGGATGTGTTGTTGTCATTAGGAACGACGTCGACAAGATACTCAAATTAACGTATAATTTTTTTTCTTCCTTTCTCATAATCACTAATTGTTGGTAATGTTTCACTCTCACCCCGTCATCCTTTACCTTTCTCAATTCAATCGTCATTCCTCCAATTATAGTTCTTCCTAAATACACTTACATTATCGCACTAATCTAAGAGATGCTTCCAATTAGTTAGTGATATATTAAGAAACGAGACGTCTATTGTAATTTAGAATGGATTAATTCCCTTCTGAAAGAAATGCCAATCGATTCCATCCATCTCCATCATTATGTCTTTTCCATTTCTCCTAATTAAATTTAGACAAAAAAATCGTTTGACTAATCCGTTTGTTTTAGTGAACTCTTCTTCTTCCTAATTCTCTCAATTCATTCACTAGTTCAAGTACCAAAACAACCACTAAAAAAGTACTAGAACTTTCAATCCCATCTCTCATTCTTTTTTCTTCAACTTCTCTCATCGATTCTCTTCTCGATTCCAATTCCATTCCATTCTGTTCACTTCACTCATCAACAACATATCATCGAAATTAATCGATTTAATTACTCTATAACTATTTCTCACTGTTATGCCACATCTGTAACCACATCGAATATTGATCAAAATTAATATATTTCCCATTCTCCATTCTTTTCCAGAAGTATTTCTCTTCTCTCCTTTCTCTTCGATAAATAGTCAACCAAATCAATGGAACGAAAATTAAATAACAGTACCAACTCGACGAATGGTCGAATTCTATTCGATGTTCCATGTAAAGTTTGTTCTGATCATTCGTCAGGAAAACATTATGGAATTTTCGCGTGTGACGGGTTTCCTTTCAAATTCTCTTACTTTATTCTCATCTTCTTCTATTTTTGGTTAGTTGTGCCGGATTCTTTAAACGAAGTATTCGACGCAATCGGCAATATATCTGTAAGAATACAGGAATCGTTTCTAAGTCCACGTCTCATCTTTGTACGATCGATAAAGTTCATCGGAATCAATGTCGATCATGTCGCTTACAACGATGTATCCAAGTTGGAATGAACAAAGACGGTTTGCTAATCTCACTCCACCAATTCTCCACCAATCACTTCTTTCCTTTATCTCTTCTCATTTGCAGCCGTCCAACATGAACGTGGTCCAAGAAATTCGACGATTCGTCGTCAAATGGCTTTGCTGATGAATAACTCGTCGAACAATCATTTACAATCAAGTCTACATCAAAAACCATTAGGAAATAATTCGATAAACAAATCAACGATATATTCCACACAAAATCTGTCGAGTAACATCGATTCTTCTCATCTTCATTCTCCAGTTGACAAAGTCGATCAAATGAAATTGGCAAACAACTTCTTCAAACTATTCAGTCAAACTCTGTCGAACAAACGACAAATTAAAGACGAAAAATTATTATCCTCTTGCTCCTCCTCCACATCTTCAACATCCTCACGATCGTCACTTCCTCAGAACCATACGAACGGAAATGACAATGAACTTATTCAAAATATTAATCCCGAATCACCAAAATTAATGACGAATAATGACGAAGTCTATAGGAAAAAACCGATAGCTTTCGACAACAAGATCAACTTGGCAACCATGTTGCTCACGCTCTATAAATTGAACGGTGATAATCATGATGGTAATTCCATCAAAATCGATACTATGAGAAAACACAAGTTTAATGATGAAATAGTGGACGACGAAAGATTTAAAGAGAAACGATTGAAAGTCGAACATCTGGAACCGGACGATGAGAAGAGGAAGAAGAAGAAAAATGTTTCTTCCTTCACCATCATGGCACTCACATCATAGAACAGGAATTATGTTCCTTTATTTATTCTTATTATCAAACGACTACAATTATCATTATTATTATTATTATTCATTTTATTATCATACTCATTTCCATTATTTCATTAATTTTCATCCAAATTTAATTTATGTAAAAATAATAAATATATTTCTCATCTAATTCCAATTAACTTGTTCATTAATTTTATTTCATTACCAGTTAATAATTGTCAGAAAGAAGTTCGTCGAGAAATTGTTTCATCAACTATCTCGTCATCATAAAATCGATAATCGATCAATTAATTTCCTCATTTCTCTTCGTGTTGTTTAGGGAGGCAATTGATATAAAATAAATTTAATGTTCACAATTTCCAAAATTGATCTGAAATCGATCATTCATTAAATAATTGTCAATCTACTGAACAATCAACAC
Source organism: Seison nebaliae (assembly GCA_023231475.1). NCBI lineage: Eukaryota > Metazoa > Rotifera > Pararotatoria > Seisonacea > Seisonidae > Seison > Seison nebaliae. The sequence continues at coordinate 7,177 of JALJEE010000800.1, forward strand.
CACACTCATTGACAACATTCTTTATGATGGTCATACAAATCTCGCTCGTCAATTCACCAAACTGCGTTAATTGGACAATTGTTTCTCCGTTAGATTAATCCGATTTATTTACATTATCGAAGTTGATTGAGGAAACATCTCGTACATTTTCTGCTGTGATCGTCAATGAATTGGCATTCGATAGATTTGGAGCTTGAAACATCGGTTCCAGTAGAATCTCCTCCAGAACTGAACGTAAACCCCTCGCTCCGAGATTTTTTTTCTAACGGAAAATTATCATATTAATTTGAATTTAGAAAATTCTTCTAACTTTTGCTTCTTTCACAATCGCATCAAGTGCTCCATCTGTTATGTTTAATTTGATTAAATCGAGATCGAATAAATGTTCGAATTGAAGAATATAAGAATTTTTCGTTTCTTTTAAGATCTGTTTCAACATCTTCTCGTCGAGAGAATGGAAAGTAATGATTACTGGCATCCGACCAATAAATTCGGGTATCATTCCGTATGAAATTAAATCTTTTGCATCAACTTTATCTCGAATAAGATCCAATTCTATATGATCATTAGTTAGTACAACCGATGAATCGTCGTGATGATTTGGACGGAAACCGATTGTTGCAGCTTTCGTTCTCTTCCTCACCATTTTTTCTATCCCTACGAATGCTCCCGATCCAATAAACAGAATGTTTGTCGTGTCAATCAAAATCGGTTCAGTACGGAAACGACTTATACTGGCCCCTGATTCTGCTAACGGTACAATCGTTCCCTCCAATAATTTTAGGAGACTTTGCTGAACACCTTCACCTGACACATCTTTAGTGTGCATACCATCCGCATGTGATTGAACTGCTGCAAGTTTATCTATTTCATCTAAAAAAACTATTCCTTTCTCACATCGCTCAACATTTCCATCGGAATTTTTGAATAATTTTCCAATGATACTTTCAATATCTTCACCAACATATCCCGCTTGTGTCAATGTAGTACAATCACAAATAACAAATGGTACGTCTAGAACTTTGGCTATTGTTTTAGCTAATAAAGTTTTCCCCGTTCCACTCGGCCCCACCAACAGAATATTACTCTTCTCAATCACTAAATCTTCATCGTCCTCTCCTAATACTATATCTGCCGTACTATTACTACTCGTAGGAGGAGGAGGAGGAGGAGGAATGGTTTGTTCACTTGCTTTAAATTTTTTTAAATTCTCAGTCAATTTATCATCGAAAGTATAAAATGGTTCGATGTCGTTACCTCCCCTATTATTACCATTATCGATATCGGAAGAAAAATATCGATGATTTATCATTCGATTCTCCCTAAGGAAGGAAGTTGTAAATTTAGGAAGAGGAAAATTCCTTTGTTTCCTATTGTGAAGTGAAATAATTCCTGGGAAATTTAATATTCTGCTCACTTTGGGAGAATGTGTTAGAAGTTGACTGAACATTATGTTAAAACTAGAAGTAAATAATAAGACGAGAATAAACTAAAAGAAATAGAACAAAAACTAAATTAAGGAAGGACAAGACGAAATGTTCTATTTTATGGATTTGGATTTTCCCTCAAATTTTGTCAATGAACTAATTCCCTCAATATGATAATTTAATTAACCATTTCTTCATTTGACAAATAACAGAGATGTAGTTTGAATATGTACTCGTACATATGGAAATATTTTAATTAATTATTCCCTTCTACAAATAAAGTTGATGTGATATATATAAAAATAAAATTATATTTTACTCTCTCAAATTTTTCTTATTTGTTAGACAAATTTCTCAGCTTCGCTCTCCTTCCTCACTAATTCGAAGTCCTTTGAAAATTGGATGAAACACTTTATTTCTTGTTTCGAGCTGTTCGAATGAGCCCGAATAAAATTTAGTTTTTTAGAACTAAATTTTTTGAATCCGTATTTAACAAAAACTATTTTATAAAAATTTTATACTTTTCGTCAGAGATGTGTTATTCGAAAAATGTTCATATCAGTTTCTGGAACAGAGTTGAAATAATTATTTTTATTTAAATAAAAAGTGGGTGCGATTATTTAAATAAATTTATTTAGAAGATTGTACCGTTATTACCGATCTGAGCAATGTTTTATGGAGTTGTATGAAATATCTTTTTTTTTAAACACAGATCCAAAAAATTTTGTTGTAAAAACTATAAAGTTCGTCTAAATCTTTTCCCACTCATCATTTTACAATTAAATTTTTCAATGAATGGAGCAAACTTCGAAAAATGTTAATCGAGATTTCGGTTCATTTTATGCATCGAATGTCTACGAATTAGTTACGAAGAAAGATTATGTTCCTCCCGATTGGCCATATTGGTCTTGGGCGTTGGATGAGATGTCGAAATTGGAAGATTTTCAGTGTTTACAACATAATTTCTTGTTAAAAGTTATTTTTAAAATTATTGTCTGTTTCTCATCTTTCTTCTTTCTGTAGAAACCATTAATTTTCTTGAATCATGGTGCTTTCGGAGCAACATTGAAATTACTTTTAGAATATAACCAAGTTTCATTCAAATTGTTTACATTAATTAATTATGTTTGTTTCTATAGAAATTGGAGATTTTAGTTGAAGAGAATCCTCCATATTTCTTCGATTATATTTACTTCCCATTGTACGTGGACGTGTTGCGAGAGATCGCTAGCTTCGTCAGTTAGAGTATGTCCATATGTTCCCCTTCACTCATTTGACATAACCTCCATAGATTGTTTACCAACACAATTATTGCCCATAGAAAATGTAACATATGGACTAAATGTGATATTATCAAATCATTTGACTAAATTTGATAAAATTGTTTACTTCAATTTGACATATGGTTCATTCGATCAACTTCAGTCATCTAACAACTCTTCACGTTTAGGTGCAACCAAAAAAATTTTACGACAACTAAAAAAAGAAAGAGAATTGGAACTCGTTCAAATCGACTTGAGTGTCCCACTGAAGTGTAACGATATCATATCAACATTTGAACGACACTTTCCCGGAAATGTTAAACTTGTCATTTTAGATCATATTTTTAGTAATACACCATATGTCGTGCCTGTCAATCAATTGAGTGAAATTGCGAAAAGGTTTTCCGTTTGATGATTTAAAAAATAATTTCTTATATAATATTTTTTAATAGGAAAGGATGTAAATATGTGTTGGTGGATGGGGCGCATGCAATCGGACAAATTCCGTTAGATTTATCGGCATCTAATGAAAAACAGGATTTCACTCGAGAAAATTATAAATATATAATAAATTCTTGTTCAATAAATTTCTATTTGACGAACCTCCACAAATGGATGTGTTGTATGAATGGTTCGGCTATATTGTGGCACAATAATGACGAGAAGAATGGGGGAACCAAACTTCTCAAACCATTAATTCATTCGCATGGTGGGGATAACGAAGATTTGATCAGTCAATTCTCTTGGAAAGGATTGGGAACATTAACTCCATTTTTGTCATCCAAACTCATTTTTTATCTTCTCAATAATAATTCGGAAATATCAACAAAGTGGTTCGACGAACAGAAAAAATTGACGGATAACTTTTTGAATGTAGTGAAATTAGACAAATATGAATTAATCGGTTCGGAACAACATTTACCATCGATGATCACGTTTCGTGTTTCGAGATCATTAGAAGATTTTATAAAAAGTAAAATGAACGGTATAATGGATTATTCAACAGCAGAATATCTGCAAAATTCTCTTCTCAAAATATTTCGTTTGTCTGTTCCGGTGAAGTGTATCGATTCGAAAATTTATGTTCGAGTTTCGCTTCACTTCTATAACTCGCAATATGAATATATGAGATTACTAGAGATCTTAAGAAGTTTAGTCATTTAAGAAACATGGCCGTACGATCCCCAATATTCAATTGTTTCAACGTCTTCTTATACTCCGACGGTTTACTACCATACATCTTACATGGCACATCAGATGTATATAACGATAATTTTTTCATAGTGAAATCATTCATAAATTTTTGTTTTTCTATTGGAGTTAATGTCTTTGAAATTTTCATTAAAATCTTCTTCAATAATCCTTCTAATGTTTCCGCTGAGGGAACGATAAAAATATAACGTTTCCCATTAAATATCCGAATGGCGACTTGTAATGTCTCTGGTGTGGATAGTTGTCCAATCTCTGGTAAGAGAGCAATGGAGTGCTTCGCATTACCTGATGTTAATCTAAACTCTCATCATACGATGAAGATAGATAAAAGATAAAATGATAAGATAAACCTAATATTTCCCAATTTTGTTGACGTAGTTGTCATGACGACGAAGATTAATAATTTGCTAATCCTCTTTTAAAATTAATATTTTTCCTTGGTTCTTTCTTTCGAATTTCAATTGTGTTCTATTGTCTTCAATAATTAATCAGTAATAATGGATTTCGGCAGTTGTCATCGATTTGTGATTATTTCAAGATCAAATAAGATCGTTAGCGTCAGTTACAAGGGAAAAACTCGAAGAAATATTTTGAGATTTGATGAAGTGGAAATTGAATTTTTAATTTTGAAAAGAGGCTGACAATTCTCTGTTTTATTCATTTCACGATTCATAAAAAGTAGAATGAATAAAATTGCAATGCCAATTGGTGGCATAAGAAATTGGAGGAATTTGAATGAAATTCAACGACGTTTCTTTTTCCGACGAACTGAATTCGAGAAATTGCATGAAGGTTAGTAGTGTGGATGGAGGAAGAGAAATTGATAGAATTAAATTTTCTCCTTTGACTATTAGAGAAAAGAGAATTGAATATCGTGATGAATGGCGAACTTTATCGTTTCAGAAACGATGGAAATATTTGAAATATTTCCTTCGAGTCAAATATGAAATTTTCCAAAAGAATTTTAAAAAATTCAATCAAATGACTAAATTCATATCGTTTCATGGAGCATATCAATATTTGTATGAATTTAAAGATATGTCGACGGAATGTCAAAAATATTTACGAATGACAAATGAAGAGATCGATCAAATACCAAAACTGGCTTTAATGTTCCGAAATAAGGATTGTCAAATGGATTTACAAAGGAATTTATATTTCCCTTATTTCACCATCTCAACCGATAAGGATGAAGGTGTGGGACAATCAGATGCATATTTAACTTCGACGGCAGATAATAATTTAAAGTTTTATGGTGAATTGAACACGATACCGGTAAGTGATGGAAAAACAAAATATTCGGGATTCGCTTCTTTTTCTTCACTTCCAACATTCAATTTTTTCGGAAAAGAAGAACCGATGAATTGGCAACATTTCAATTGTCTAGTGATTCGATGTCGTGGAGATGGTCGGACGTATATGATGAACTTGTTTACCAGAGGCGTCATCAATTGTGATCAGGCGCAATTCGATTTACATTCGTTTCCACTTTATACTCGTGGCGGTCCCTATTGGCAGACGGCGAAGATTCCGTTCAATCGTTTTTTCTTTCAAGCAGCTGGAAGAATTCAAGATCGGCAAAGTCGATTACTATCGGAAAAGGTTTATGGATTAGGAATATTATTGGGCGACACATATGACGGAAAATTCAATTTGGAGATCGATTACATTGCATTGTTGAAAGATGACAGTATTAATGAATACATGCCATATGAAAGTTATCGTATTCCACGATTTACTATCTGATGAAAAAGAGAGAAAGAAAAAAAGAAAGAGTAATTGACAATTAGAATTTTCCTTGTGAAAAAAGATTATGACAAGTTTCTTCCGTAATTGATTGATTAAACGAATAAAATTAATTGTTCTTTAACTGTGTTATGTGGAGTAGGAATTGACTCTTAAAGTTAGATAAAGATAAATGGATAGATGGATAGATGGAGATGTTTATTTCCTCTTTTAAATTAAATTGTTTGTAAGAACGTGAAGAATTATGAAGATGAAGATGAATGACTTTATTTACTTTGCGTTCATCGCAAATTGTGAATATCGTTGCCACTTTGTAATTTCTTTCTTTTTTTTTGTGCTAATTGTTATCATTAAAAGAAGGAGAGAATTGTTTGAATAATAGTTTCGAAGGAAAATCTGAATGAATAGATCATATAAACATTTTTATTGTTTACTGTTGTTGATGACCTAAAAAGAAAAGAAACGTGAATGAGATGAACCAGGTTCATGCCGCTAATTAGACCAATGTTCAAATCGTTTTCTTCTGACTGATTCATCAGGTTTTATTACCATCATCATCATCATATTTGTTTCTTCTATCAACTGACTGCAATCATTCTATTCCTACACTTCTATATCATCAGTTGTGTCTCGGTTATTTAAAGAGAATATATATTCTCCTTCATGATGATCTTTCGTGATGAGAGGAAATTTCTGATTTTTCTCATCCTTTTCGTTCGGTCCGTTCTCACTACCAACTACTGTGTCGAATATACGGATAGTAAAGTTAGGAGAAAATTTCGTGTCATTCTAAACCTAAATCTTCCAATTTCTAAAAGACGATGAGCGAACATCGAATCAAAGAAGTGAATAATCTTAAAGATACTCAATATTTGTGCGATCTGTTGAACGTTGACGACGAGATTGAATTTAAAGATTCTAAGAAATACTCTTTCAAATTATTAACCGTCGACCATAAACATATTTTCATTCAAGGTCGAGTGGATCGAGAATCGGTTAGGATTTTCTCTTAAACACTTCAAAGAAAATTGAGAGTATTTATCTCCTTTCATTTATATCTTTAGATTTGCAATGCGAATAGCGAAGTGCGAATGATTTATAAACCGAAAAATTTCATTGATAAAGTTCAATTTATTCCTCCAACCGAATAATATGAGATCGTTAATTTCAGGAGTTTGCCATACGTGTCGATGATATTGAGGACGAACCACCAACAATATCAGCATCTGCCAACTATGTCGAATTGGATGAAGTTGGATAAATATTGTTCATTTTCTTCTATTAGTTTCATTTCTCTGATTTAGACTATGCCATTGCAACATACTATTGTGTTATTGACGATCGAAGATAAAGATCTTAGAATGAATAACATGAAAATTCATTTGAAGGTTTCCTCTTTTACCACATGCCTATCTAGATAAATTAGCGCATTGAAATAGTGTAAGTGTTTGTCGAAGGAGAATGTGACTTGTCAGGATCATTTCGATATCCAGAGTGATGGTGACATGTATAAGAAAGTAATCAATGATTGTTCTTTGGGGACGATGCAACGATATAAAATCATCATCCGACGACCATTGAATTATGAGGAGTGTAAGGAATATCAAATTAAGTATACAATCAAAAATTACAATGAATCAGTTAGTCCTCTCCGTCTCATGTTTATTTGCTTATCCTTCTCTTCTCTTCTCTTCATTTCCATCTTATCTTCCCTGACTCCTCACATTAGTCTACCTCATTTGACAAACGACAATACGAACTGAAAGTTAAAGTTCGCGATGTCATTGACGACCCACCGTTCGTTGAATTATTACGAAATGAAATGCCAACAAATAACATTGAAATTCTCGAACAATCCGATCGTTTCGTTGAACAATTGCGAGTTGACTGCAAAAGTAGAGATGGATCATTCACTCCCTCAATTCATTATCAATCACATTATCAAAATCGATTGTTGAAAGAGTTCAAACGGAAAGAATGTCTTCAATTGAAACAAATCGAGAATATTCATCATCATAATTGTTCCATCAAATGGCAATTACAATCGAATTGTTGGTTTGATTCCAAATCCATCTATCGTGATGATGATGAATGGAATTCGGATTATCAAAAATTATTAATAAAATCTCAATTCATCACAATAAAAGTTTCTCACTTTCTTCCTCTTCTTCTTCATCTTACGACGATTAAATGAATTGATGTCAATGTCAGGTCGTTCATAATGATTGTTCATATGCGGAAAGATTTTGTTCGAATTCCATTCGAATTCGAATACTGTTCAAAGATATCGATAATCATCAAGTTCAACTGCTTAATAATACACAATGTCGTCATCATATCCAATTGAACGATGCTCTAGTGAGAGAAACGTATATCATTCCCAACTGGTATTGTATAATGGGAGATGAAGATATCGATAAATCGAATAATGAATTTTGTGTAATCTCATCGGATGAACGATTCCTACCCGAATTCCAACGAACGAAAACGAATAAATCAAATAAGAAAGATAAGTTACTTCTACGAATCAGGAAGGCAAATCAGATTGAACGTCATCGGAAGATTCGGTTCAATCTCCGCATCTTCCGAGGTGATTGTTCTCATCAAAAATTCGTCAAATCTTTCCCTCTCGAATTGGAGCGTATTCTCTTCAATAATTCTCCTCCGAAAATTAATCTATTACAAGACAATTCCATTCGACTCCAAGAAAAGTTATATGTTAAACAAGAAATTCTCAAATTTTACGTAATCGACATTGATGAAGATGAATTCGAAACGACTCTCCAATCCACTTGTTTATTCAACAAGTTTCTTTTAAGTTTTAAGAAAGTAAATTTCGAAAAATTTTTTATTTTTCATTCCAATTTTCAAATAGTTATAATATTGAGATTGAGAAAATTGAACGGAGAAAAAATCGGATTGATTATCGATTATTGATTAGTGGGGAGTTGGATGCAGAAGAGATATCGATCATCAATTTGAAAATCATCTCTACCGACTCACATGGAATGAATGACGAGAAGAATATCGAAATAAAAATAATCGATGTTGATGATAATCTCCCAAAAATTAAAGTGATCTTTCGACACACGTCCCTCAATATCGACATGATGTACGAGGGAGAAATGAATCTGATGAAACCGAAGAAAAATAATGAAACCAAATTTCTCTGGTTGTCATCTCAATTGCTTTATATTATTGAAGTTTTTTCTTCTTCTATTTCAAATTCATATCCATCTTTTTTCACAGTTATCGGATTTAGATGTCAATGAGAAAATGGATTCGTTATCGATAAGAATGAACATTCGTCCGAAAGAGGTTGAGGAACATTTCGCTCTCGAGAGAATGAATGACGTTTTGGTGAAACATATTGAGAAGACTTTTGAATTAAATTCAGGAAGAAGAACAAAATTCTTTTGCATAAAAATGTTAAAACGGATCTATTTGGAGAAAGTCGTCGACAAAGAAATATTCATTGAATTGACTCCTTATGATTCAGGTTTGTGATTGGGGAATTAAGTTGAATGAATTATTTAATTTGAATTTCAGTTTCAGAAATTCAAGGTGATAATGTCGATATTTTGATACGAGTAAAAGATAAGAATAATCATCCGCCCAAACTTTACCAGATGGGAAGTGATGGTAAGAAAGAATTGAAGAGAGTTAAAGGGAACATATTGAGAAGAATTGAAAATTCACAAAAATTATATAGAAAGAAAGAATTGAATGATTTCTTATTATTCTCTGATGATGATACTGATGAGAGAAATCGACGTCATTATCTTCCTCCATCTACTCCATGTCAATTAAGTAATAGAAATGAGACGAATGTGGTTGGGAGAATTATCGAGTTTAACGAAAATGGGAAGGAACAACTCATTTATCCGAATATGAGAATTCCAATTTTCATAGATGAGAATGACGAGAATGGTCGAATGGAATGTATCGTCAATCTGTTTACGGGTAACAAAAAGAATTATTATTCATATGATCTCCAAATAGAATTGGATGGAAATTCACGTTAGTTTTCATTTCAATATAAATTATTATATAAATTTTTTTTTCCATATTTATTAATTTATTAATTTTTCATTTTCATTACTTCAACAGTTTCGCGACATCAGAAAAAGAAGAATTCATGGAAATTTTATCTACCTCCAATTACTTTCGGATTTGGTTTTGGATTCGGATTATTCTGTTGTTGTTGTTGTCGCCGAAGACGATCTTGCTGTTGTTGTTGTTGTCCATCATGTTGTCGTGGTGATGGTAGAAGATGGAAACATCGTAGAAAAAGATCGTCATCATCATCGTCATCTAGTTCATCATCTTCATCCTCATCAGATTGTCGTAGTTCGAATGTGAGTCATTTGGATGAGATTGAGGAAAAGAGTAAATTGAAAAATGAGAAAGATGATGAAATTAATGGCAATAATTTAATGGAGAAAGTGGAGTCATATGTGAAACCGTTTCAACGGTTATGCTCCAATCTTTCACTATTGCCCGCACCTACTACTCAACAGTCGATAACGAAGAAAGATATAAAATTCCCTAAAAATTTACCTGAACAGCGTAATATTGATTCGATGAGGGTGGATGAAAATCAGAAAGCGATCGATTTACGACGAATAACTGAAGCTGAAGTCAACGTAAATGAGCGTAATGATATCGAATTGAGGAATATTAGCGAACTACATCTACAACCAACTTTACAACGACAACAAATGGTCCAATTTATTCCAGAACATTCAAAATTTAATCAATCTTCTCTCAGAACTGAATCGACGGCAACTTATCATGGCACATCGTCAGGCCCATCAGATAATGCCGAGGAAACACTGAATGATATATCTCAAGGCATTTATGAAGGAGCAGATAATTTGAACGACGGTCAAGTATATTTGGAACCTGAATATCGACAGTTTCCGTTAAATCCTCTCAATGACAATAACGTCATTTATCAACATAATAATTCTCAATACCAAAATCAAAATAATTTGCGTGAAGATTTTATGCAAGCTCAAAATAATACCATTCATTATTCGTTGACAAATGACGAACGTGGACATTACGCTCCACCGTCCGATTCGAAATATCGACGGAATTACGTTAAAATACAATTGTCTAATCCTCATTAGTTATCTTCGAAAAATTTCTCATATCAACATTTAAGTTTCTATTAAATTATACGTGTCATATAATATAATTTTTTTTTCCATTTATTACATTTTATGAAAATCCAATTTTTTCATTCGAACGTATTTCCACATTTGATGATGATTTCAGTTTGATGATATCGATAATTATCGATATCGAAATGATGAGAAACTTTTAAAAGAGATTGAAATAAAAATAAATTGAAATTCAATAGACGATGTTAATCGTTGAATAATATCCAGGACAATCGTTGGACGTTTACAACAGTTGAACTTGTAAATTAAGAACATAAGTCGACATAAATTTCTTATGGAATTTATTGTGATATATTTATCATTGACGATTGTCATAATATTCGCATAAAACTATAAACATATGAGCTGTTTATCACAAAAAAATGATGCACATAGGAATGATGGTAGAGTTGCTCCTCCTCTTCCAACTCTGTTCCAAAGATTAAATCAATTATATTTATTTGGTTCACTTGCTTCGAGATATACGAATAAATTTGAAGTTTCTACGACTTACTTCCGTTTGAAGAAGAAATAAATGAAGAAATGATCAGAGAATGAGGATAATTATATTTTCTTCTTTATTCTAATACCAAATTAAATGGAAAAAGAATTATAAAACAAACTGTTGTTTTATGGTTGAAAATGTGAAGGTCAGGTTCGGAGTGGGGTGAACCTGGAGGGGAGGATAGAAGAAAGAAAGGACAGCTGCTTCCATTTCGTAAGATAATGCGAAATTTCTAGAATCTCTGCACAGATTTATTTTATATATATACATAATTCTTCCCATCAAAACAATTAGAAGTGGTTCACATGTAAGAAATGATTATTATTATAATGATGATGATCAGTCAATGATCATTATTCTGATGGTAGAGGAGAATCTTTGCCTTTTCATACTATTTCGTAAACACGTTTACATTTATCGTTCAGATGAGAAAGGAGCAAGAAGAAAGAGAAGATTTTTTAGTGAACAAATATATTTTGTGAAAAAAAATTGAAAATAAATCAGTTTCTATTACCAATCTCCGTATGGGAGGGGAGGCGGGAGGATAGATGACTGAGAAGCAAATTATTTCTTTCTTGGGTAATATAGATCAGGAGAAGAAGAAGAAGAAGAAGAAGATTTTATTCATTTCCAATGATATTATATCATCTTCCTCCACAACACTCAACATAAAATGATTGAAAAGTATAATAAATAAGTTATGAGAATCAGATGAGCTCTACGGATAGAATTCCAAATAAATATTTTCTTTACTCGGAGAAACAAAACATTTCTTCTCAAATAAAACTAATTCATTCCTTATAAAATTGACTTGTTACATTGCTCTTCATTAAGATCATGATCAATCATGGAACTAACTTTCCCCATTTCCTAAGTGTTACACTACAAATATGAAAGAATGTTACTATATCATCAATGATTCAATTGATTATTTTGAAGAAAAAGAAAAAACATATTTCACAAAAACATTTTCTCTCTTCTTTGAGAGAACGGAATAGTTTTTGAATGAGAGAACTTAAATTTTTTTCATTGAAAGAAAAAATGATATTTTATTGTCAGTTACGTTTCTGGGGAATTCTGTCGAGATCACTTCAATTTATTAGGTAATTGTGACATGTGAGATAAAGTGAAGAAATTTGAAAGTTCCGATTGGAATCGATATGTTTATTAAGAATGATTATTGATTGATTTGAAAGGGAATTTCCATGAGATAATCGTTATGTCGATTCCTACATGTCATTTATCCATTTCGGAGCAGTTAGCACTGTTGTGCTGGTAGTTGTTGGAGTTTTGACTCCTCCTCCTCTTCTTCTTCTACTTCGTCTACCATTTAATTTGGCAGGAGACTGATGGTGGGGACTACATACGTATTCATAGTAGTAGGTAGTAATAGTAGTAGTAGTAGTCATAGTGAATGATGAAAGTGATTAAAAGTTTGATATTTTGTTTAGTGGAAGGTGAAAATAGGCAAAAGGATCGAGGTGAAATGTATTCCAGATGCATTAATGATTATGTCGATCTGTTCATTTTGCCAATAAACATTTCAACTTGTATCAACGATATTCACTTTATGACTTTATATGTTCCATCTCCCACCCTAACATTTTCGGCGTAAGTACTTCCCATACGAAGATATGATACCTCACCTCACCACCCTCTTTCAATGCCGAACTGTACCCTGCTATGTACTTCTCCTATTTTTTGTCTAATCGAACATGTAGGTGAGAGAATTGTAAATAAATTTTAATTTTTTTCTTTTTCGTTCTCATCCTTCCTTCTGCCCCCCTTCCTTCCTTCCTTTTCCGATACAGATCTATCAAATTTTTCTTATTCAAAATTTCCCTTAGATTACTAAAATATATTCGAGAGAACAATTGGAAGAAGCAGAGAAGCAATTTCTCGTTCCACATCTGCTTCTTCATTCTGAGAAGATTATAATAACTTCTAATCTTCCATCAACTTATTTCATATTTCCATTTTTTCTGCTTCACAAAACTCCAACAATAAAAGACGATCAAACAAATAACGAAAATAACTCTGTATATAAATGAAGAAGTGAATGAAGAATCTTTCCAATTAATTTCGGATTCCAATTATTCGTCTGACAATTAATTAAGTGACGACAATCAACTCATTCATCAGATTACGTAAGTGTGGGAAGAAGAAGGTACATTGGGAAAATCAGGAAGAAGAAAAAAGGTTCGTTTGGAATGAAACTACTCTAGTCGGCACAAACTCAACGAAAGAAAAGTGAAGATATTGGACGAAAGTAGTTTGTTAATAAAGGTTAATCTTCTTAACATCTTTCATCAAATTTGAAATTTATTTTTTTTGAGTAAAATTTCTGGAAAATTTTTTTAATTAAAAATTTCCCATTCGATTCTCCTTTTTCTGCTCCATAACAATCATGATAATAATGATGATATTCGATGCCATTTTTCCTACTCTATTTAATGAGGTTCGTGTAGATATGTTATATAATTTTATGTAACAAATTGTTGTGTGTGATTATGTGCATGTATGCGTAACGATAATATAATATGTCGTCATATAAATAAAATCTCAATGTTCTCACTTCATACGTACTTGAAGTTGTAAGAAAATTATTTGAAAAGTTCAATTAATGATATTTTCTCTTTCGAAAAATAAAAATAACATTCGCTACAAATATTAATAATTGGGAAGAAAAACAAGAGAGACTCCCATTCACTTATTCCAATAAGTGAATCGAAGTGACTTCCATGAACTTACATATCAATCAAAAAGTTAGTACAGGTAGCAGAATAACACTACTACTACTACTACTATTATCCATTTCCCATCACATAAATTGCCCGAGATGTGCTAAAGAACAAATATAGTTTTATCTCGTCGAGATGTCAACTTCATCTGTCTCATATGTGAAATGGATGAAATTCTCTCATCCATCCATTCATCCATTGGAAAGGACATATGTTCTCGTTCTAGACTCCAATAATGTTCACGTGTTCACCCTCGAGATGACATGAAAATTTTATGGCCGGAAAACCTCATGAGTTCCGTTACTCATCATCGTCAATATCATTCATCGGAAGTAGACGAATGTTTATGTCAATTAAAATTTATTAGAATATTAGATTTGCATAGAAAACTTTCGGAGTAAAACTTCAAAAACACATCGAATTAGGAAGGCAGATTCTCCAAACCACTTATCAGACACGAATAAAAAGAAGTTATCGGACGGAATATTCCTTCGGAATATTTTATGATTGATGATGTGGAACGATTAAGATGTTAGTGAGACAGTTCCATCGTTGAAAGTGAGTGCAGTAGTTAATTGATTGATCGATAGAATTTATCATTTTTATCGTCTATATCCGTAATTATATTACGTTTGCATCGGTAAGTATTCATGTAAATAAGGAATGTATATAAGAATGAGAAGGTTGGAAGGGATAAGTGAGAGTGCAGCAGTTATCGTTGATGAGAGTACGAAATATTTATATTTTTATGTATATCGATGAATAATTAATTGTGAGCGAACATTACTTAACGGATTGTGATGGAAAGTAGATTAAGTTAAATTAGAGGAAGACAAGTTAGATTGGTAAATTTTAGAATATCGATTTCTTTCTGGGAAATCAGATCGATGACAATTGCTGCTTAATCTTTCCTTTCGATTCAAGGCGATATGTGGTTGATGAGTTTGAGTCTGAAGTCTAGACTGTGTAATCATCTCCAAAACAATTTCTCACATTGACAGGGCAGGCTGGTGTTTTTATGTGCTAATCGAAATAATTGTGATAATTGTTATTGATAAGTATATTGAGCGACAAATAAATAAGAAATTCCTATACACACACTACACTACACGCACACAATTATTCATCGATTCACAAGACGAATTGATGAATAAAAGGAACGTGATTATGTGAAAGTTGTTCGATGAACGTCCGTTGGAATAAGATTGAATTAGAGGGAATGTTGTATAAGACTCTCTTAAGATCGATCTGTGGAGATGGGCGGGAGGAATGGGCCGGCGATTCGCCCGAATGTGCACTGGAGTGTCGAAACGTGAGGGGAGTATATGTCGGTGAAATAATGAATAAGTAGAACGGAAGTAAGAATTATGATAATGGACAGAGTGCAATTGGTAGATCGTATATTATTGAAATGTACAACGAATGGTTGCGCCGTAATAAGTGATAGAAAGTTATTTTCCTTATTAATTTCATTGAGAGTGAAGTCGTCGTATGCTACTAGTAATTTGTTGTGTATGACATTGAAATAATGTAATGGAATTGGGAGAACTATGCGATTTGAAATGAAAAGAAGAAATGGGAAATAACTATGAATTTGTCAATATACCAATCGTTCTACACGTGCACATCAGTTCATTGGTATGAGATGTAATGAGAAGGAATTATATTTATTTCAATTATTATCTGTCCATATCTATCGACATGCCACTAACTGCTCGTCAGATAAATCATACAGACAACACGTCTACACTCCACTATCCAACTGTTACGTATATGTAAAATTATTTTATTGTCTATTGTGTGATTTTGGTAGAAGAGGAATTCTTCCCTAGTCCGCCCCATTCGCCCAATACTACCACTATAACACCAACACTATATTTCATTTTAGTACAAATAGATAAATTGTTCATCTCTGTTCCTCTCTGCCTCTCTCGTCTTATGATTCTCCTCGACGAATGTATCTTGTGCTCAATGAGTTCCATTTCCAATTTCGTTATTATTATTACACATACTTCTGCTTCTTCTTCTTCTTTTCCTTCTTTTTGTTTCTGCTTCTCCACTTATCATCTGCCTTCTCTGATGACGATTGTGAGTCATTTGCTTTATCGATTTCATCTTTTCATTCAGTCTCGTCGTAGTTTGACTGGTACGTCTTCATATCAACCATCACTCATCTGATAATCCAAAGATGGAAGTATCCTTCCGCTTCGGGACGATCTTCCATTCTCGCACCCTCCCCCTCCATCCAATCCTTAGACAAAGAGATCGCATTTAACATAAGATTCATGACAGAATATTATGCAAAATTCTATCTATCCCTATTTATGAAGACAAGTTTATACATAAATACATCACATCGGCAGACGTTCGAACATTCGAATAATTAACATTAACTTCTTTATTATCGTGCATCGAAAATATAAATATTTGCAACAATTTACCTGACATCATTCTCATATACAACGACCTCTGATGCATACGTACATCAATTCCATGAATGATGGTCCTGTCGAATCCAAAGTCAGATATTCCGAACAGAAGACTTCGCTCTCATTATCTCCATCTTCATTCCCAGGAACAAATCATATTTCTCTTCTTCTTCTTCTTCTTCTTCTTCTTCTTCTTCTTCTTCTTCTTCTTCTACTACTTCTCTTATCGCCAATGAAACATATTTTTTAATCCACCAAAAAAAACTATCAGTATTGTCTCGCATTATGTAATATTATATCACGTTCTTGCAAACAAATATTCTCCATCATCATCATCATCATCATCATCATCATCATCATTATTCTCTTCCTCTTCTCTCATTCTTTCCCTCCCTTCTCCTCTTCCAATTTCTGCTTTTCTTTTCTAATCAACTTCTTCCTCATTCCAATATCCATTCACTTCCATCCATGTGTGGAGTGCATGATCCCATAGAAGAAAAGTTAAAATAAAAATATTCATTCTCCCAAATATCGATTGATTTGACTTTTATTCGATATGTTGACGGGAAGTATACGAACTATCCCAATTACGTAATATCCTACTGGAATTTCATGATAACGAAGTCGCAAGTATTATTGTTATCTAATTATTAATTAATCCACTTGGAAATCAGAGAATTTCGATTATCAAACTTGACTGCCATCGCACAAATTAAGGAATATGAAGATTTTTTGTAATTGAACACAATTGTATTTGCAAACAATTTTCGAGTATTTACTAATTCAATCATGTCAATTCTTGGCCAAGGCTTCCACATACTATTATCAGTAGTGAGACTGCTGTTGCTATTGAAACATTTCTTCGATTTATGCTAATTGGCATCGCGCCGATTCGAAGTTCATAGGTAAAATTCTCATCCATAAATGAATAGTTAAATCAGTCGAAAATTATTATGAATAGAAGGAGTTGCAATTGAGTTGAACTGGTCTTTAGATAAATGAAATGTTTCTCGTTAAATCATTTACTTTCCATTGAAAATCCATCAATTTCTTTCTCGTTCAAATCCTCTCGAAATGTTAACAGAATTAAATGACCATTCCTTACTTCAAATTCTGCTCATGAATAGTCATCAAATCAAACGTCGTCATCCACTATCTTGGTTGAATGTCAACAGATTCTTCTTTTTCTTTTTCTCGTCTTCCAAACAACATTCTTCCATCTCAACCCACATACCAATTGTATATTCGATGAATCGAATGGAATGGTTGTTTCATTTTTCAAGTTTTACAAATGAAGTATTTTAAAAGTTTCTTTAATTCTGTTTTTTTTGGGGGGAGGACATAGAAAATAATATTTCATTTGGAACTCGACAAAGTTGTTGTTTGGGGGTGTGGGAGAGATGGGAATGTTGTCGTTTGTTGGAAAGATTTTAATTTGAGAATGAAAATCATGAGGAGGGTAGTCGAATGAAACTGTCGCGCAGACTGAACGATATTACCAAGTATATTATGTTAGATTAGCCTTCCTAATTAAACACTGGGAATTATTTGGTAATCATAAGATGTCTGTTAGTTAGTGCTAGATATGACATATTATTAATGTGCTATTAGCTGGGAAAAGAAGTTGGGAGATAAGGAAGGAGATGTGGAATGGATGGAGGGATTCGAAGAGGAATGTCATTATTGTGGAAATGTTGATGGTAATGATAGAGAATGGATTTCAGTAGTTACTAGTCCAGATAGTACGCAAAATATTAGGGAAATTTTGTGTGTTGAATCGAAGCTAATAGGAAAATGATCTGTGTGTTTCTTTCTTTCATCTGATTCAATCATGTCATCCATTAACACTAATCGACGAAAAGGGCGGAATATCATAATGATCATAATTCTATGTACATCTTCAATTGGACGAGATATAGAAGTGTAATTGCCTTTTAATAGCGACGAGTGAGAAGAAATAATAAAATTTTCTTTAAGGAACAAACCAATTCTTTTCTTCGATTTACTTCATCCAAATGCGAATTCTCAACATGACATTGATCACGGACGTATGTACTGCACCAACATGTAGGCTCGATAACAATCTCTTAATTTATTTCTCCCAACTTACAGTTCTATTCATTCTTCACAATTCTGTCCTTTCTAGTCAATCCGCTCCACTATCACCACCAAATCCAAAACTTGACTGGTGCACAATCTATATTCGATGCATATTCTTTGCACATTTATGACAGTTTCAATTAATGATGTTCCCCATGCATATATCGACATATCTATCAATCTTCTGATATTCATACAATTTTATTGTCTTCTATATCAATCTCCTCCTACATCACCTCCTGCAACTCTCAGTCTCTCCCGCCGACTCCCTTTTCCACTTTCAAATTATTCAACTATTCAAATTCAGTGTTCTTGGTTCTTGGGAACTCTTAAGCTAAATGATATTTAATTACTTCAAAGTGCACACATGCATTCATTCACATTATAATTATTCGATCTTTATCTCCTTTACAATTCCGTTGTGTCAGTTTGTGGAATCTCGTTCTATATCGATCTCCTTCATAGTATCACCAATTAACAAAACAAGTTCGCCTTCTTTTCATTCACGTCGTGGCGACACCTGTTGAAAGTTCATTAAACATTCCAAAACAATTTGGTTTTTTGTTTCAAGAGAACACGAAAATTTCCGTCAAGTAATTCTCGTGTATTTTATTTGAATAAAAATTAAATAATCTAATTAAAATTTAAAGAATCAACTGAATAGTGTGATCGAAGTTTTATTTGGTTGTTCGTTAAATCTTCTCCCCAATGGCACTGACTCAGTAACTAATTGAAGGAGAATCGAATTAATTGTTTTAGAAAAATAATAAGATATCGATCAGTGATGGAAATCGATTTATTTGCTTATTTATCCTGAGACGAATTGAGAGAATGGGCCCGCTACAATGTTGTGAGATATAGATAATTACTTTTTCTATTTTATTTCCGACTTAAACTTACAATTACTTGTACATTACGTATTTCATCATCGTAATGATGAGATGCTTTACCAAATAATTAAATATCTATCAACGTTTATTGATAAATAGATTCGTCATTATTACTTCTCCATATCTACATTCTTTCCATTCTACATTTGCTTTCATGAAAATCCTTTTTTCCTTTTTTTACCGTTATTATTATCCTTAATCATTTCCCATTGTACATTGAAGAGTGCACATCGTTTGCACTAAACGTTTATAAAGTTGCACTAATTAGATTAACGGAGGAGGAAGAGGAAGAATGGATGAAGAACGAACAGCCGTAAAATGATGGAACACATAAATGATGAGATGATTCTACATCGATCTAATAGTTTTATAAATAACATTTTCTTATGTCTCAATTTCTTACTCAATAATAGAAGTGTCATTTCTATATCACATTCTCTTTGAGATCGTATGGTGAAACAAATATATTTCTTTCGTTCTTTCTTTCTTCTTTTTTTCCTATCAACCAGTTTCATTACTATGAAAATGAGAATTATAAATGGAAAAATGAAATATTATCGTTCGGATAAGGGAAACATAAAGTAATTCTCTTCTCATTCATAGTATCATCCCACATGCAATATTATTGCAATTGTTCTTAAATAAATCCATTAATTCTCATTCCCAAACATCGTTCGAGAAGAGTTCTTTCTTTCTAGTGGTTTGTGTTTAACAAAAACTTTCCTTTCAACAAATTCGTTAAGTCCACGATTCAAATCGACATTCTTCAACTGCGGTCATTAAACAAATTTGATCATGTCTTTCTCGTGAAGTTCGGTGGAGAATAAAGTAACAACTATAAAATGTGTATAGGGTTTCCAACTGAAATTATATTATAGAAATTATTTTGCAATTTTAGTTGATGTTAGGAATAAGTTTAAAGTTTTCACTTAACAATTTTAGCAGAAGGTGAGTATATGAGTTAGCAGATATCTGGAATACCTTTCTTTGTCAAGATGGTGAAAGAGATGGTTTAATCATTTTACCAAAGTTTATTGCAACAGATCTGTTACTAAAAATAATTATTTAGGTTTCAACTTACAGGTTTCAACTGCATTATAAAGCGTAGTCTCTTTCCAGGGCCATAGTCGACCGAATTTTAAGTGCATGTCGATGTGTCTGTATGTGCCTCATCTGTGTAGTTTGCACTCATGGTTTTTGGTGATTATGTGGAGACAGGACGTACATATATCGAATGAATGAATGGGTATCATCGATAAAGCAAAAGTATTTATTTGTTCGTTTGTCTTCCAAAAGATATGAGATATATTATGTAATATTGCTTTTTCTGATATTTGGTGAATGTGTTCGTGTGTGTGTGTGTGTGTGTTTGTGTGTTTGTGTGTGGATGGTAGGGGAGATGAAGGGGAGATCGATAAAAATAATTAAGAATCTTTCAACTAGTCTGTCCGCATATGTAGAAAACGTTCGGAAACATACGAACGCTATCAGCAGCAGAAAAGACGATTTGAGGGAAAAGTTAAAACTTGAATCGGATGTAGATGAATAGTGTGAGCGAGTGAATATAACAACAATGAGGATGATGTATTGGGATGGAGAAGCGGATAGAGATCAGAAGACGAAGGAATTGAAAGATATGTTATGTACATCATGGAATTTCCTTTTCTCCTTTGGTGTTCTTTCCCTCTTTTGTAAGTTTTATGTTTTTTCGGGGAGAAGAAGTGAGTGATCATGACAAAATCAGTTTAGTCATACCTTATCCCATTTGACTGGAAAGATATGAATAGTGGGAAAGGATGTTTTCAAATGAAATAGAGAAAATATTTTTCATCCATAACAAATACTATAAATATAAAAATGTAACTATTATTATGTTGCTGATGGTAATGATGATCATGATTGAATATTACCTATTTCTGTTCTTTTATATATTAATGTTTCTTTCTCCATCTTTCTGATTATTATTGAATTTTTCTCCTTCTAATAATTATTATTACTTCATCTGTATTGATTATGCATAGGAATTCCCTTCTACTTCTCCTTTTTCATCATTTTCTTCTTCCATTTCTTTCCTTCAACTACACATCACTTCCATTCCCATTCGCCCCTTCCACTTCCACAATTAGAAGATATTATATTTAATAATTTCATTTTTTATCATTCTTCCTCTTTCCTTCATCTTTCATCTCTATTCGTATATCTGTGGTGAATTGTCGGGTCTAGTCTAGCTCAATTACGACTTAACTGGTTAGCTAGTTAACTAGACCTAGTAGATTTTGAGCTGAGCTTAGTTAAGTTAACTGACTAACTAGTTTGGTGTGGAATCTCTTTTCATTGTTATCGTTTAGTAGAAGTGTTGATGATGATTTAGATGATGATGATGATGAGATTTATTTTTGTTGTTATCGTTATTGTTACGAAAAGAACGTCTGCTATTCCGCTATTGATTATTGCGTCGTTATAATCATCATTATTGTTATTGTTATTAACATCAGTATTATGATTATAATCGTCTTTCACAGAAATAAGATTAACTGACATTGAGTAGAAAGAGTAAGCGTCATTATCTCGTTATCTCATCTTCGGATAGTTATGTTGATTGTACTGATGATTTAACTTATTATCATTAGGCTGATCTCCTAAACTAAATTAAATTTGTACTAAGAACGAAATTTATTGAATTAAAATCTTTTTCTTCTTCTTCCACCTCACCATCTCCCTCGCACATGTTCTATGCGCTTCGGATTTTATAGGATAATTGTAAAAAGAAAACGTCGTTCATTCATCAACAGTCGACAGCATGCAGTCACTGTGATACGATCGTCGAGCGTTGTCAGGCGCCCGGCTCCAAGTCATCAGACGTCAGTGCTCCAGGTTTGAATAGACAGAGAAAGAAACGTCGATTCGCTTTCACTGCTGAAGACGAAGAGAATTTTGGAGAAGAATTGGTCGACGACTCGGACCATTTTCATTCAAATTCATTTAAACAACTTTTCATCTATCATTCATCGACACCGAACCTATCTCAACACAATAACCATCATCCATCTCAGCAACGACAATCAGTAAGCAACTCCCATAAAAACAAGAGCGAGTCGGGCGCCAAATCATTAATTTCTGGATTAAAACCATCAAAATTATTCGACTCGCTCACCAAATTAACCGTTCGACAAACTCACCACAAACTCATCGGACGAGGAAGACGCATATTCAAGCGAGCCAAATCGAGAACAAGTGCACGGACTCATCGATCCATCGATTTCAGCGATCTTCAAGTCAGCAGTTCATCGTCAACCATTTCCTCTTTCTGTCCATCGATTGATGATCAGAAACATTTAGAGAATCCAGATAATTCTTCCTTCTCTTCCACAACACCAACAACAACATCACCACCACCACCAATTGGACGAGCATTTTTATCTAAACAATCGACAAGTGAATTTAATTTGAGTAGTCAAAGATTCGATTATCGAAATAAACGTCGTCGTCTTTCTACGTTTTTATTGGAAGCAGTTGCTCAATCATTAGACGAAAGTGAATATTCATCTCATCAGAGTAAATCAGTCGAATTAGATACACATCTCATTCATCCACCTATTAGTGAGAAGAAGTCAAAGAAGAATTTGTCGAGTGACGGACATTTATTTCGAAAGAAAGATTCGAAAAGTTGGAAAGATTTTTTGAAGAGAAAAAATTCTTCAGAAGAATCCAAAGACGGTTCATCGTCATCGAAAAAAAAATTAAAACGACAGAAACGATTAAAGAAGAATGATAATGAAAGTTTGGAAGTCGAACAATTAGATTCGACTTATCTCTCAACACTTTATTCCAAACGATTATCACAAGCCTCAACTGCCAAATCATTGGAAGTGATAGAAGAACTTCATCGATTGAAACCATCGTCACAATCAGTTCGAGTATTAGAGAATAGTAAGAAGCGATTAGAAGAGGAAGAAGAAGAAGAAGACGATTTGATAGAGAAGAAAAAGAATGAGAAGAAGATAATTGATGATATTCCACCGTTACCAACACATCAGAAACGAAAGAAAACAAATTCCACAAGTAAATCGAATGATGAGAACGTCGTCAATAAAAATTCTTCATATCAAAATAATTTACAACGAAAAATTCAAGAGAAATATCAAGAGCAACTGTTGAGAAGTCGACGGATCGAAGAGGAAGATAATCGATTTCATAAATCGGTCGGTGGCAAACATCAGACAAAGTCGTTTGATACAGTCGATTATTATTTGAAAGAGAATGAGAACTTGAAGAAACGTCTGAATTTTGCCGAAGAATTAATCAAATATAAAATCATCTCTTTACCTGACAATCTTCCGCAACATTCGATGACGACTCGAGGTGGTCGATTCGATTTCGACGATGGTGGCTGTTATGCCGGTGGTTGGGATGATGGCAAAGCACATGGACATGGAATGTGCACTGGACCGAAAGGTCAAGGAGAATATACTGGTAGCTGGCAATATGGTTATGAGATCAGTGGCACTTATATTTGGACGAATGGAAATGTTTATGAAGGTCAATGGCATTATGGAAAGCGACATGGTCTTGGCGTTGAGCGCAAAGGTCAATGGACGTATAAAGGTGAATGGATGCAAGGATTTAAAGGTCGTTATGGAGTGAGAGCGAGTGAAGCTGGAGCGAAATATGAAGGTACATGGGCGAATGGTTTACAAGATGGTTTCGGTCTCGAAACTTATGCTGATGGTGGAACATATGTTGGTCAATTACTTCAAGGAATGCGACATGGTTATGGTGTGAGAACATCTGTTCCATTTGGAGTAGCTATTCTCTATCATGCTAGATCATCAGGACCGACGAGATCTTTATCTCCGCCATCAATGCCGAGTGGTGGAGGAATGGATGGTGGTATCGGTTTTGGTCAACAATCATCATCTCATAATTTATATGGATCATCAGGTGAACAAGATTCACGTGAGAAGATTATGAGAGAAAGAGAGAGGAAGATGGAAGAGCAACGTGGTGGTTTCGTTTTACGAGGAATTAGTCTTCCCTCATCAATCCCGGTTAGTGCAAATACACTCAACAAACGTTCATTGAGAGGACTGAGTGTTGGTGCGAGTCAACGTGCTGTCTCTCCAGCTACCACAGCTGATTCACAATATAGTCAACGAAGTGGCAACCAAAGTGGCGGTGGTAGTTCATTAAAGAGAGCTTTCCTCCGTCTTCGTAAACAGAAAAGTACCAGTGACATTGATGATGTTCGTATGAGTGAAACGAATAAATCGAAAAAACCGTTGAGATCTATCATCTCTTCCCAATCTAACACACGAGCTACAACTCCAGCAGATGAATGGCGAAAACGACGTTCGAGATCACCTTTAGCTCTTCTCCAACGTGCCAAATCGAGAACTCCAGGAATCAACATCTCTTCGACATCGGCCGCTGGCATTGCCATGACAACGATAGATGACAGTGGCAGTTTTATTAGTCAAGAGGAAACGATCGAATCGAATGCAGTCGAGACATATAGTGGCGAATGGAAACAAGATAAACGATGTGGTTATGGCATTGCCGAACGGACTGATGGCATCAAATATTGTGGAGAATGGTTGAATAATAAGAAGCATGGTTATGGAGTCACGACTTTCAAAGACGGTTCCACTGAAGAAGGCAAATATAAAATGAATGTTCTTGTGACTGATACGAAGAGGATGCATCGTCTTTTCGTTTTGAGATCGAATAAAGTGAAAGAAAGAACAGAAGTTGCAATGAAAGCAGCTAACCGAGTATCTCAGGTAGCACATCAAAAAGCAGAAATTGCAATGGCAAGGTTCAAATATTATTATTATTATTATTGTCTAATATATTAAATTTATTCTTTTATAATTTTCAACATTTTTCTCTCAATTCCATTTTCAGAGCGGCCAATGCTCGTATCAAAGCAGAACAAGCGACAGCAGCTGCTGAACAAGCACGAATCGACTCAGCTATTGCTCGACACAAAGCGAAGGAAGTAGCGCCAGATCTCAAACAATCAGGTTAAACTTCTCAAAATTCTTTGCTTGTTCTCTATTGGTTTTTAATCATCGCTACGAATAACTAATAATTATGTTTTTAACTAATAAGATAATTTTGATGCTTCAAAAAGACGTCATAAATTGATGGAAAACCGTTATTTAGAATCATTACTTTTTCTTCAAATTATCTTTCGCTTTCGCTTCTTTCCGCTTTTCTATTCACCATAAAAAATAATGCTTCTATATAATGCGTGAATATTAATGATAATGATAATAATAATAATAATCATAATCATAATAATAATATCTATGAAAATGACGAACTGATTTGCTGGAGAGATTATTGGTGGAAATAACAGCTTCTGAGAAAGAGTGTAGTGAACTGAGCTTTGTTTCAATGAAAAGACAGAGAAGTGAAATGGAGAAAAAGATAGAAAACTCTAAATTGAAATTTATTCGTTACAATTGAATAGGTAAAGATATTCTTGAAAGAATGGGCATTCCAATGATGACGATGGATGATGTGGAAAAACAAAATAAGTTGCCAAACATCTCATCTTTGTTGACTGATATCGTATCACCATCGACATCATCTCATCTTAATACGAACATCTCTTCCATCCAACAACAGCAACAACAACAGAATTTGTTGAAAGAGATTCTCCTTCAACAACATCAACTGCAGCAGCAGCAACGGAAGTTGCAAAGTCAAGTGAACGATGGAATTGTTCAAAATCGATTTTCGACGACTGTAACAACGATAGCAACGTCAACAATTTCCTTTTCACATCCAAGTTCATTCACTTTCTCACTCATATTAGTCACAGCACATAATGTTGTCGTCATTTGTACGAGTCATGAAAAAAAAATGATTGATTTGCGAAAGAATCAACAGGAAATTTTCACGTGAAAATTAGTTCTAAAAAATGATTTTCTTTTTGTCTGTTCTTCTTCTTCTTCTTCTTCTTCTTCTTCTTCTTCTTCTTATATGGAGATTAGTCTTCTCCCCTTCGATTCTCCACATCTATCATACTCAAAGAGAAAGTGTGAGAAGGAGATAGTTGTCTTGAAAATTGAAAAAGAAAAACTTCCATTTAATTTCCATTAGATGAAACCATTGTTTCCTTCACTTCTCACTATCAATTCTATAATTTTCTCCTCCTCCTGTCCAAGAAATTCATATCGAAAGAACTATTTTTTTCTTTTGTCCGATATTTTGTCACTTCACATTGTTATTTCACATTTTTGACAAAACTTTTTTTTTCCACAACTTTCTTCACAACTTCTTTTTCTTTTTCGTTTTTCAAGGTGTTCCAATGTCGGAGGCTGGAGGCAATCTTACGACGCAATTTTCTATGAATTCCATGCAACAGTCAGATTCTCATCAACAACCATCAGCATTCTCCACACCACCGAACAATGTGCAACAATATGGATTGTTACCACAACCGTCACCGATAAACATATCGTTACCACCATCATCTATCGTATCATCCGGTCTACCTAATGGAACGACCACAACAACAATTCATACATCTCTAAGTCCGTCGATGTTGACGCCAACCACATCGATTGTTGGACAAACATTATTTCCATATACTTCTCATCCGCAACATTCACAAGATGCGGATAGCGCCATCGTCACATCATCGACTGATGATAATTGTATATTGAATTCATTGAGGAATGATCATCATCATCACCATCATCAACAACAACAACAACAACAACAACAACAACATCATCATCATCAAAATAATAATAATAATACATATCAATCGAATTATCCGTATCATCAGCAACAACAACAACAACAACATGGTAATTTAGATTATGATCCGAATTCAACAACGTCAAACGTATTTGGTCGTCGACCGACGTTGAGACGATCGAAACGTCTACCGAATGATGGAGTTGATTCGTCGATGAGAAATGACATGAAATCGAATGAGGAACATCAATTCAATTTGCAGTTGTTGGAGGTAGCGAGAGAAGTATCAATACCAAGGAGACAATCGATGCCAAGCGTTCCGAAAGATATGGCGAATAGAAGATATCATTCCGTTCTTCGTTCGCCAACAACATCAACTGGAAAGCAGATGGTGAAGGATATTGGACGAAGTGCGAGTGTCAATCCACAAAAACTAATTAATGAACATCATGCATTATCACCCGATCATTTGTCTCATTATAATGTGGCGCCATTCACTCCAAACAATGAGAATGGTAATGCCAATTCGGAAGAACAACAACTTTCACAGACACAATTGAATTTGATGTGTGTGAATACATCGAACACGAATCTCACACAGAATAACAGACATCAATCCATATCACCTCGAGATTATATCGAGGACCCGTACGGTAGTGTACATGTCAGCCATATGCCATATATTCCATTACGGCCGACACTTCTGCCCAAGCACTATGAGAGATCGACTGATAAAAAGAAATTTGTTCGTTCGCAATTGTCGGAAACGAACGAATCGACCGATTATCTACTTAGACATCGTTCGAAATTGGAACAAACATCCGAACAAAACTATTCCCCATTTAGTAGTAGTGGAAATGCCAAATTGAACGACGTAAGATTTGGTGCCGACGGTCTTCCTCTTATCGTCGATGCGAAACGCAATAGTTTGCCAAGTATAAAGGAAGCACTGAAGAGTACCAATGGTTTACAAATAATTCTCTTATTTTCATTATCATTCTCTCTTTCTTAGTTATGTCGAGAGATCAAGTTTATTTATTAAGTTCTAAACGACGTGAAGAATTACGTCAACGAAGAAGAACAGATGAGTATTCATTTGCAAATATTCTTCATTCAATCGGTAGAACTGTTGTTGTTAGTTCTTCTTTTAATTTACCTCTTTTTTACTCTTGAGAATTATCGAAAATTATCGAGAGAATTCTCGTTTTTTTTGTTTTCTATTCTAATTTAATTCTGTTTGTTTCTTTCTATTGAACCTTCGAATTCTCACACCCTAAATTGAAACTAACCATGAAATGTTTGTCGATTGATGGAAATGAATAGTTAACTGACACGATCTCATCTCTACCCAAAACGAATGGAATGAATGAGAAGAAGAAGATCGATAAGAATTCTCTAATTGCCACAACTAGTCGTACTAATTCGGATAAGAAAAGCTTATCGAAACATTCATTGAATATTAACAATTATTTCAATTATAATGTTCATTGTAATAATAACAACAACAATAACAATAGTAGTAGTCATCATCATCATTGTGGTAAGAGTAAGACGACGGGAAATAATGGAAATAGTCCGGTGAATTATGAGAGTATTGAAAAGTTGTTGAGATCGAATTTGATGGAAGAGACAAGAGATGTTAAGAAGAGAAAGAAGAAAAATGATTCATCGAATCAACGTCATTGTTCGGTGTGTGCTCATTCGGTGGAGCGACACAATCAAATAATTTTGAAAGATGTGGATAATTTCACTCAGTTCGTGAAAATTCTTTTAGAAAAACATCTGAATGAGAATGAAATGAAATTTCTCCTCAATAAATTATCTTCCAATTCTTCACAAACGTCCGATCAATTGTCTCATAATTCACCGTTCGTTCTTTCGTCTAATACTCACAACTCCACATCATCACCTCGAATATCGACAGGAATGACAGAACTACTCCCTGACATGTCAGCACGATCAAGCACATTACCAAATACAACGACAACAAATACCACATCGTCAACTGATGGGAAGTTGATGGAATTTTCAGATGAAAAATTTCAGATATCGAACGAAACTGATAAGACTAAGACTAATTGTAAATCATCCAACTTTCCATTTATCGAGTTCAATCGGAATAGTTCGAATGATGATAATATTTGCACATACCTCATGAGCCGTTCTAAGGATCGATCGAATATTCGTCATTGTACAAACAGGAATGATTGCTACTACAAATTGCAGAAGCAGCGATCTACTTTATACTCCACAACAAAACATATCGATTCCGATAATTCTCTTCCAAATATTCCCATGGAAATTTCTTCAACTAATAAAACTTCTTTACATCCAACAACAACAACAACAACAAAAGCAATAACAACCACTTTAACAACAACAACAACAACAACAACGATATCCTCATCATTCACTACGATCTCATCCACATCATCATCATCATCATCGACATCATTGTCTTCATCATCATCATCATCATCATCATCATCATCATCATCATCATCATCATCATCATCATCATCTATCGAAGTGACAATACAGGAACAATTGATCTCAAAATCTAAATCGTCTGATGGTGTTGCCACTTTAGTTACAGGAAATTGTACAGAATTACGTTGTCGGCAAAAGTCAAATAAAGTGGTAGTGGAAAATAAATTTAATTCTTCAGAAAACAACACCAACAACACCAATACCAATAACACAAACAATAATAATAATAATAATAATAATAATAATAATAATAGTAAAGTGAAAGATGATAAGATAAAAGAAGAAATAATTGGAGAAGTGACGAGAAAGAATTTGAAGGATAAATGTCAAACATCAGAATTGGATAGGGAGAAAGAAGAAAAGAAGGAATTGAAAGATGACGATTCATCGTTTCCCCTACGACAAAGCACGACATCCACCCAAACCGATTCGATGATGTTTTATGTTGACGTTCCGTTAATTATGGTTGGCTATATGATCCCTTTCTCCTAATATTCATGTTTGTTATCTAATCTCTTCATTATTTTATGGTTTTCTTTCTTCTCTTCACCATTTCTTCTAATTTGCCTGTCCTTTTGTCTCCCTCCCTCCATCACTTCTCCCCTCCTTATCTCTTTCATTCACCCATTATAAGTGTCCATTTTTGAGTTTTGGGTTTTTTCACCTGACACCCAACAATTATTCCATCATCTCATGTCTCATCTTCATATTACAATTTTCAGGTTTGGTGTAAACGACGACAATTTATTATTCTACTTGTTACAATCAACATAGCTTTACTGCTAGCCTTCATTCATCTACTCAAATAAACTCAAGTACCATTTCCTTCAAACAACAAAAACAACAACCAACCAACCAACCAACCAACCAACCAACCAACCAACCAACCAACCAATTTATGTCATTTACGGAATACGATTAATCGATTCACATCTACTTCAATTCTTTTACTGTTAATTATTAATTTATATATTCTCACCACAACCAACCAACTAACCAACCAACGAACCACAACAATAACAACAACATTATCATAAATGTCCCTTCTATTTCTATTCTATTCTTTCCTTTTACCTATGTCTTTCACCCGTTCATCATCGTCATCATCAAAACGAACAATATATCAATCCAACTCCATCTTCTTCCTTCATTCTCCATCTCATTCTTTATTCATCCTCCTCTCCTTGTTGTTGTTGTTGTCGTCGTCGACGGTGATGATGATGATGATTATTATTATTATAATTACATCTCTCATCCACCCACACACACACATACACACACACACACTCATACACATATATACACACAAACACACATTCTCATAAAATTAACGAAAATTTATAATTATCAATATTTTCTTCAGCATCTCATTTCCTGAAGCATTCATTCATACTGATCATTTGAGAATGCGAAGGGAAATATGTAATTGAATAAATTTCGAATTGTTACATCACTTTCTTTCAAACGAACAAATAAAACAAATTCTTATTATTCTTCTCCACCACCGCTCACCAATTGCCCACTCCAATCAACAGTCACAGACGGTTGTCCCTAACCATCATCCAATCCAATTTACTTACTTTCATTGGGAATTACCAGAAATTTCCCCTGCAACATTTCCATCCGTCCATCATTTTCTACTTAATATCAATTTCTCTCCTTCACCTTTTCCCAACAGATGTCTAATGTCTATTCGATGACTTTCATGACGTTTTCATTTACTCTCTAACATCACCAACGAACATTTAATTGTGCGGCAGACAATATTTATTCGGGAATTCTATTGAAAGTTATTGAAATTACATTTGAATCTCATAAATTGAAATTCTTTTAAACATTAATATTCAATTATACTAATACATATTACTTTGATGAAACTTCATATAAATCGATGTGATATCGAAATTTCTCATTTGTTCAATTTACCAAATTCCTTTCCAATATTTCAAGTATTAGGTATTAATAAGATCAAACTATCCATCACTTCTGACAATTATCGTTTTCTTCCGATTTTTACTGATAACAGTTAACTGATAACAACATGAAATATTGTGACCATTCTTAAAATGAGATGATAAAGATGTATAGAGAAAACTTTATTCTTTTATCAATATACTCAAATGGAAGACAGATTGAGGAAATATTTGAAATTTTTGAAAATAAACTTTGTAAAGATTAGATTATTTAAAATAGAAAAGAAACAATTTGAAATAAGATAATATATAGAGAGAATCATAATGAATTGTCAAGTGTCATTAGTGAATCATTTTGAAATGAGTCGATCTGGATATAGAATTCGACCCGTCCCGAAATTATTCAATTCCAAATAGACGACCAATTTAAGATGAGTTCTCGAGAAATTCATTCTGTACACACAATTTCAATAGTAGTAACTCTTAAATCAATGGACTCTACGAAATATCGTTGATTTTCACCCGTCCATCAAACTGATGGATTCTTCGAGTTTAATCGATTCTGAACTTTATTCTGAAAAATAAATTCTCAATATGCTCAGTTGGAAGATACTGAAGAATTTAAGATATTTGAGATTGAATTCTGATCGTTCCGTCACTGGCAGACGAGGGGAATGGATAAACAATTCGTTACACTTGCAAGAATGATGAGTAAAATTATTAGCGATAAAATTTGAGGGGAATGATGAAGATGGCTGAAAACTGAATATTGAATTTAAATCTGAATTTAAATCTGAATTTTAAATTGATTTTGTGAGAATATGATCAATTCTTCGATTTATCTTTGAATTTGATGGTGTAGAGATCATCATAATCTTCTTGTAATAAATAATCATAAGC
Organism: Seison nebaliae; assembly: GCA_023231475.1. NCBI lineage: Eukaryota > Metazoa > Rotifera > Pararotatoria > Seisonacea > Seisonidae > Seison > Seison nebaliae. Next base: position 39,673 of record JALJEE010000800.1, read on the forward strand.
GGGTGTGGTGGAATGATAAACTTTCTTCATCTGCTCCTGCAATTCATTCAATAACATCGGATAGGGTAATTTGGCGTCGTATTCGTTGAGATGAGTTCGTTTCAATTGAACTTCTTTCGTCTTGCTGAGAATACTTTCTCTTAATTCTTTATCGTTCTCATTCAATCTCAAATATTTCAAATATAATTCCTTCTCTTTATGCACTAATTGATCGTGGTCGTCGTCATTCTTCTTCTCTTCCAACAACAAACGACGTTCTTTCAATGTGGAATTTGAATTAATTTCATACAACCGAATTAGACTACCCCAATTGGTGAGTTGTGGATGAAGTTGTCGTAAGAGAATTTGAGCTGCTCGATGTTTCCCCTGATTCTTCGACGTACATTTAATAGAGACGATCATATCCTTTGGATCGACATTATAAGTGGGCGTCCAATTTTTTAGAGTTAACGTCAATTGATGATATTTACCAGCTAAATCGATCATGTCGAGAGAGAGTAGATCATTATGATTCATCATCATTGTATTTCGTTTGAGACATTCGTTTAACAGATGATATGGTTTCATGTAGCCACATTTCTCTAGAATGTCAAGAACGCGTTCATTGTCAATTGGTAATGTATCGAGAACTTTCAATAAAGATTCTTCTTCACAATTATTCGTACCATTTATGATACTTTCTCCACTCTCCGATGATTTGACTGATATATCATTTCCATTTTGATGGTTGGACGTATGTGAAATATATTCAGGCATAACAATACGTAATGCTTCTAATGCCGCCATATTCTTCGCACTCTTCTTACTACTACCATGACCCACACCATAAAGAACGGAATTGACATACACTTCGATACAATAAGAATTGGCCATATCGACATTCGTCACTTCTTTGTAGAAAGGGAGAGCATTTGATCCATTAACTTTTTGGAGATATTCATTCAGAATTGATGCATCAGATTTGTTCGTCATGGAGAAGGAAAGTGTCTGATATTTGTCTTTCACTATTCGTTCAATGAGTAACGGCCGATTAAGTTGTTGACGATCATCGAAATGAGAAGCACATGATGTCAATGTTGGTAATAGATTGATCTTCTTTGCATTTTCGTTGGAGCGAAGAGAATTGATATATTCTTTCCGTTTGGACCAATCGAAGAATTTTCGAATTTCATTCTCTTCGAATTCGAATAAACGACTATTATATCTGAATAATTCCTCTTTGTTTAATAGATATTGTTCATGATGCACTTCTAATAACGATTGGTTTCCATGGTAACGATTGAATTCTTCCTTCAAATTTTCAAATATTGCTGAAGATGATGTAGTCGTTTTATAGAGAAGGAGATCTTCCAATCTCATCGACATATCCTCTCGAATCTCCAACGATCTTTTATCGATCAAATTCACCAATTCATTCCGAAATAATTCTGCTTCTTTTTCACCAACAATCTCTTTCGTTGTCTCATTTCTCATTTCTTCTCCTAAATACATCAACTTCAATTCATTCTCAACTAAATTATTTGTCTCTTTCAAACAATTCACATTTTCTTGATTAATTTCACAATTCTCGAAATTATGCATATAATTATCTTGTTGTTGTTGTTGTTGTTCTTGTTGTTGTGTGATTTCTATTCGATTTTGATGTTCTTTTTTATTCTTCAAATATTTATAATGAAGACAAGGAATCGATGTTAATGGAATGAGATGTCGTTTACAATTAAAGCCTCGACTCAGTTGAAATGGACGAGAAAGTGTGATGACTCGCGTCTTCGTATGAATATAAAAGTTGAGACCAGATTCATGAAGATATGAACCCCATCCAACTGGTAATAAATCATGAGATTCATCTTTCGTCGGGAAATATTTACATCTCTTCTTCCGAATTGTTCGATATGAACATTTCTCTTCTTTCTTCTCCTTCTTTCCATTCTCATTCTCATCATCATCATCATCATTATCATCATCATCTTCTTCATCTTCTTCTTCTTCTTCTTCTTCTTCTTCTTCCTCTTCTTCATCGTTATTTCCAATCGATTCTTCAATTTCATCATCGTCTAAATCGAAAAACTTCTCAACTTTCTTCTCCGACGATTCGACTTTCATTTTCCCTAATAAATTCCTTCGTTTCGCTGATAAATTTATACTCACTCCTCCATAACAACATTTCGATCGTTTCCTTCGATTTCTTCTTCCACGTTCATTTCGTTGTCTCATGTCGGTCGAACGGGTTTCCATATCGCAAATAGTGAAGTTGCCTCCAGATATCTTCGATTTTTCGAATGGGAAATTCTTCCTCATTTCATCATTCCATATTGCGATTGTTTGTATGTGTCTGTGTATATTTCACGATTTAAACCTTTTCAAATTTGTCGCTTAATCACAGAAATTAATTTTGCAGGAAATTTCCTCAGTCTCCACCATCCATCATCATCATCATCATCATAATAATAATCATCATCATCATCATCATCATCATCAGTCGATTGTAAAAAGATTTTTACATATACACATCATTATTGTCCTCCTTCAAATCCATATTTACAGATGAGCGGTTCATTTCCTTTCCGATTGATATCTTCAATTTTTAGAAAAGATTCACGAACCTCCGTCTCCACCGACAACATCAATCAATCCATTTTTGGTTAGTCTTTTCAAATTTCTTCTTCTCATCACAAATCTTATTAATCATCAATAATTCCCAAAAACCGAAATATATAGACGAGATGATCGATTGTCTTCTCCTTCCAATATTCGAATGGAAAAGGTTTCTTCTTTCTCCTTCTCCTCTTATTCGAATGTGAGTCGAATTGGACAGAAGTCAAGATCCTCTTCTTCGACTTAGTGACATATTCGGGTCACAACGTCGATTTCTAGTGGAACATATCGAAGCAGAAGATCAACTCGATTTCAATGTATATTTGGAGCGAACGTCCAATTTGTTCTATTTCGCTAAAGATATCATCTCTTCATTACCAAGTATTCATTCATTCATTTTTTCATTCATTTATATTTTTTTTTCCATTTCAGTTTCTTGTTGGAGTGAATATCCAATCTTTTTGAACGAAGCTAGAAATTTTGTACTTGTTCTCTACTCGACATATCGAATGAATTGTGTATTCGTTCAAGAGAATTGGTCCGATCAATTGGTCACACAATCATTTCCCGATCCCAGAGAATATATATCTCGAGTCGAGATCATTAAAGAAGATCAATTACTCAGTTTCCTCGACGAACTCACTTGCAATCTAATCAGTACAGCACTCAAATGGAATCGTTCACCCGTTCTCATTTATTTTTCGTTTCTTCTTCAAAAATTTTCTTTTTTTCTCAAAGGCGAAAAACTTCATGTCAATTCTATTGCGATTGGAGAAGAATGGAGATTTACGGAAAAGTTATAATTTCTTATAAAATTTTTGATTTGTTTATACTTTTAAAATTATTTGATATTGAATATAAATTGAATAATTAGAAATTAATTTATCTTTATTTTAATAATTAAATTTTCCTTTTCTTTTTTTTTTCGTTTTATAGAACAAATCAAATTTCTGATAGAGAAGTCTTTTGACGAATTCTCATTATTGAACGATTATTTATCAATAAGAGTTCTTCTTCTTTTTTTTTCATTATTTTATTCATTTATTCATTTATCTCTAGATTCTTTCTCATTTTACGCATTATTTCGATGAAGAGAATTGGCACGATGTTTTTCATCGATTGACTGCCGTTTTTTTGAAACGACCCCGAATCTTCAATTCATTTTATAGTCATGCATTTCGAGTAGATCAAATGCATCCGGGACGAATAGTTTTTCTTTAATAAATAATATTCATAAATTTTTAATAATTCTTTTATAGATGGAAACGTTTATGAATCAAATTAATTTCGAAGTGACTCCGACGGAATTTATGAAATATATTCCGAAATTATTCGTCACTCTACTCCACAATCACAGCGAAACGGCGAAAAAAGCTCTCCGATATTTAGATAATTTATATGTGCAAGTGTTGGATAAAAGTAAACATCGTCATGAAGCAGAGATGTATCTTATTCAATATTTATTATTGACGGTTGGTTTGAGAGATGAAGAACCAATTCGAGAAATGAAGTCGGTGGATTTAAATCACAATTATTGGCGATTACCTCTTCCCTCACTCAGCGAATTGGATGAGATGGAAATATTGAGACAGAAATTATTTTCGGAGAATAGTCATGAGATAATACGTCATTTATCAGAACGAGAGAGACGAATGACTGAAAAAACTCAGGAATCAGAAACGATGGATTGGGGATCCAATTCTTCCTTATTCATCGAAGATGATAAGAAAGATGAGAATGAATTACCATCACAACGATCGTTGACGAGTACGATCAATTTACTTCATAAAGACAACGAGAAGAATTTGGAGAAGTGTACCACATCCGCTTTTCCTCACCATCTCAAACAAGTCGTTCGTCGATTAGTTGATGATGTTTATCCTCAATCTGCTCTCGTTTATTCATTGATTCCGATGAAATTGATCGATTATTTAACGGAAGAGAATGAAACATTTTATAATAATATTCTAGAGAAGTTGTTACGTAATGAGAATATCAATCTTCAATTGATACCGTTAATGCCGATTATTTCGACGATAATCGATAATATCATTTTCCATGAGACTCTTATGAATTTATTAGTCATTTTACAAGCCTTCTACAATTCGGATAATGTGGAAGAATTACCAATATTTTATTCGAATACTTCATTTCATCTCCTCATCGATGAATGGAAAGAGAAACGAGCCATTGATCATTTCGTCCAAATACTTCCATATTCTCCATCCATCGATCTCGTACGTTCTATCATCCAACAAATTATCCATTTTGCTCATTTGATCTTTTTGAGGAAAAGGAAGAATACATTCAATTATTTCCAAACATTATATCAATCACCAAATTATCTTATTCATCAAATCGATATTTGGTTGTTTATTGACATTTTACTAAAAATCTTCTTTTCCGCTCCCTATATCCGATACAAGAAAGAGATTGATTCAATTTTGAAAAAGAAGAGTTCGATTCAATTATTTCCAAATGAGCCACCTCTCTCAACCATCAATGATGATATTTATATCACATATGAATTATTTCACAATAAACAATGGACGGATGAATTACATTTGATGGAATGGAGACATCGATCTAATTTCATCGAAATCTTCCTTTCTCTCATTCCCTTCGCTCATTTCGATCAATTGAGTTCGATCGAAGAAGGAATCGCACTCCAATTCCTTTATGACCCAATTGTTCATATTCATCGATTATCGGTGAAATTGGTAGCGAATCTTCTCCTTCGTTATCAATTAACATCGATTTATTCTTCTCATTCAGTTCGACTTGTGGAGAAAGTGAAAGAATTAAATCCTGATAAATTTGAAGTGACGTTATTAAATATAGCTATCGAATTTCTATCACCATCACTCAATTATCATCAGATTAATGATGAAGACGTACCAGTTTTCCTTTCTGACGATGATTGTCCTATTTTGAATTATTATGAAACATTCCGACTCATCATCGGAACTAGTCGTCGATCTCATCGACTCAATTTAGTCAAACAATTCTCCAAATATGAGACAATTGATTCACTTCATTCGCCACATATTGTCCAATTGAATCAATTCGAGAGATTGAAACATTTTCATCAACTTTTCTACAAAAATTTCATTTCGCTCATCTTTCAACCAAACATCAATCATCAAATAACAATAAATTTAGTGAGATTAATTGAAATTGTCACTCGATTTATTCGTTCGATTTTCTCTTCATTCTCTCTTTCATTATCTCGTTTTTAGATGAAATGATGGATTCAAGACAATTCTATCAGACTCCCATCGAATACTACCAATCATCGAACAAGGATGAAGATGATTATCAAAAGAATATGTCCTTCCTCCTTCACATGTACAAGTCGATAACGGAGACGTATGGAGATCGCATCCTTACTCTCCTCACAACAATAGAGAAGTCAAATCAACTTTTCCTCATCCCAATCATTAAGAGAATATATCAACGATATGGAATCTTTTAATTTCATCTTTTCTTCCTCTACTTGTAAATGTCCAGAACTGATAGTTTTTTTTTATTACTTTTCACCTATTATATTTCACTTAACTATTTAAGAATATTTATTAAAAACATCAAAGTTTATGTGGAGTTTAAACATTGGAAATCCTTTCCAATTCATCCTAAAAAAAAAATCCTAACACACTAACTATTCATATTATATCACTCCTCCTCCTCCCAATACAATTAAGTTAAATTTATTGAAAATTCCACTTTCTTTAACTGATGTTCATAATATGCACAATTTTAAATTTGTAGACAATTTATCCTTTTTTCTCTGTAGTTCATGACAAACCCCCTCATCCCTGATGTATAGTCCCATAAAGCTTATTATATATAACTCGTAAGTTTTATTGAATTAATAAAAATTTTCTTATTATTAGGTAGGAATCCAATATCATTCAGAAAAGAATTAGCAATAGTCTATAATAGACTCTATAGAGTATATACTATTGCTAATAATCATTCGTTATTATAAGAATAATAATTCTTTCAACTTCATATCCCTAATGTTTTGGAAGGTGAGAAATTTCACCCGAAATTACAATTCTATTTTAAGAAATATTATACTAGTCCTTCGTTATGCTTATTGAAGAAAGACCACACTAGTTTGGTAGAAGGGACTAGAGAAAAAGTGAGCTTAAGGTATGGTGGATGGAAAACAATTAAAATAATTTTTTTGGTTCTGTTCGACGAGAGTAAGCTTAAAATTTGAGATTGGAATTGAAAAAATAAATTTCTCAATTTATTCTGAGTATTTCTTCTGATTTATTGATGCAAGACTAGACATTTCACAAGATGAAAACGCAGCTATTCACTATATAAGTATAGTGATCCCTTCTTTGAGAATGTTGAATGAATTTGTGTGAAAATATCTTTTTGTAAACTTATTGTAAATTGAGTGATATTTATTTTCAACTTGTTAACACAACTTGCATGAGTAAGGACTTCTTCTTTACGAACTTCTTTCTTTCTTATTAGAATCTACATTTGAACTCGGATTTCGAATGATGCACCAATTTAAACGTACTTCACATCAATCGACAGGGCAATATTCAAATTCGATAAATTATTCTAATACCTCCTCTCAATTCATTCATCGGCGGCGGTGTACTCGCAGCTGATTAGTGTTCTATTGCGTGTTAATTGTGATTCAATAAGTCTCCTTCAAATAAATTCGGGTTGAAAAGGATACAAACCAAATTCAATTTATTCATTTCATTCTTACTCATTTACACACACACATACACACACACACGCACACATACATACAGAGACACACGTTTTTAAACATATACGGGTGCGATCAAAAATTTTTTCAATTCAACTTCCCCCGCCATTAAAAGAAACTTTTATTTTTCTTTTCACGCTAATCCTCGTCCACTACTTGGAATATGGGCAAAAAAAGTTCATTCTTTTTTCTTCCTCTCTCCATTAGTTGAATGGTCTTCCTCCAAATAGATAATAGAAATCGAGTTAACGGCAGATCGAATAAGGAAAATGATCTAGTGGATAGCGATTCCGTAACTGACGATGGTGAATTGATTGATAGTTTCATGGACGAAACGTCGTTATTGATCGACGGTTTCCTCGACAAGATCAATGAGAGAAAGTTCATCGTTTCTTTCAAATAATTCTTCTAAAATTTCCTTTTTTGCAGTGCGAAGAAGCGACTTAAATTTCTCAATCAATTCCGTCAGTTATTACAAACGAATTACCTTGGAAATTTTTTTACGAAAAAGTTAATCTCATTCAAATTTTACTTTTATTACAAAATTTTCTCATAAAATCTTTTCTTCCTTTCTCTTCATCATTATGAAAACAATAAATTAATTTCTCTTTTCTTTTCCAGTTTCGAGGAATGGCAAGATAGTCTGATACGTTTAATGAATCGCGGAGTGTCAATAGAAGAGAAATTATCGGCAGGAAAATGTTTATTATATTTATATATTCAAGTGCCATTGGAAATGAATGATGAGAATGAGAAGGTGATTCGATCGATCGTTCGTGATGAAAGTCTCCCCATCACTCTGAGACAAACGGCGATTTATATTTATGGAATTGGTAATTATCGATGCCGATTAGATTTGTATGAGTGTGCGAAAACGTTGGAAGTAATTTTGTCTCATTCATACTTGAAAGGTGATAGAACAGTCAGGAAAAATTTGAATAACAACGATATTCAATTACATCTCTCCGCTTTGAATATGATAATTTTCCTTTTGGTTGTACGTCAGAACGGTGGCGATGATGATCGAGAGATTTGTCGAGAGATTTTACGAATTCTATTACCCAAATTACCGGAACTAATGCAGAGTATTGACGTGGAAATGAAATGTCAATCGGCGATGGCTCTAATAATTTGTCATGATATAGCCAAATCGATCGGCGGCTGTCAAATACCTAAATTAGGGAATCATTATCTGGAAGATTTGCAGAAAATCGGAAATAATTCAATGAAAAATGAAGGACGACGTTCAAAAAAAATGCAACGAGATGCCACCAAAAATTTGATAATTTCATTAGAGTCACTTCGCAAGAGTGGAGATAGCAATTTCTCTGAATTCCAATTAACTATCAACCATCATTGTAATCGACGTCTAATTGGAAATGAACAACAAGTTCTCGTAGACGACAATGGAATTAAAGGAAATGAGACGATTATCATCGATTCGTGGTCACTCTATCATATTTATCAATTTATTTGCGATATTTCTAGCGAGAACATCGACGAACATCTCCGACAGAACAATTTCGTTCGGAATCTGCTCGAAATCGACGAACTGAATGATTTGCGATTGATCGGTTCGGTGGGGAAACAACATGTTCAACAAGTGAAAATGTTACGACAAAATGCGGAGAAAATGCAGAAAAACAAGCGGAAGAATGAACGTGATCATAAAATGAAAATAAAATCTGAATTTGACGAACATTCTGATTAGATCAAATTAATATTTTTCTTTTCGTCCAGTGCGTTCCGTTTCTTTTCTCAATATTTATTTTTCCAATCAAACTAAAGTTTTCTTTTCTTGTCCTTTCACATTAAATTTCTTTCATATTTTCTTCGTTTTTCCCCATTCGTTTATTAAGTTTATCAATTTTATTTACTCAAATTTTATTTCATTCTTCTATTAAACAACAATTATTTTAATGGATTAATTAATTTCCTAAATCGTTCTGGACAACATGTAATTGACAGTAAGTAATTAATTGAATATGGAGCATTTAGAGTAAAAATGGAGGACATTCAATAAGGCAATTAGTTTTCTATATTTTTTTATTGATTCCATTAGTTCCATTTGAAATTAAATTTGTTATCATTATACATTCATAGATTATCGTTTAATCTGGTTTTTATAGTTCTTTATTATTACTCTACTTCTATTTAATTTGAATAAATAATTAAATAATTAGTAAATAATAAGTTAGTTTCTCATGAAACCTACACAATGGAGTAGATTTTCAAACTTTATCATTAGAACGATGAAACTTTAGTTTCCAGACGTATATGATGATTATCATAAAACCGATATCCATGACAACTATGACATTTTTGCATATCATAAAGCAGAATCAAACTCGTTAATAAACGATGTTCATTTTGAAAATTATTCCTATTTTGAAGAAACCGAATATCGATCATTCTTCGTATTTGAGAACCTCATTTTGATCCGATACCGTAATGTACTCTATTCGTCATCGTATCAAGTCGCTTATCGATCATCCTGTTGAGGCACATATCCTCTTCTTCTTATTCTCCGTTCGACTATAAATATTGCGAAGGAGATGAAACTTTTTTTACATCTTCTTTTCCTTGATGCTTCAAAGGCATTCGATTCGATCAACGATATTCCTACGTCCTTTATTCTATCCTCAAATTTCTCGTCCATTTCTTCTGCAATTCCTCTGGATGCGTTGTTCACGGTGATAGCTACAGCATTCCCTTCCAAATTAATTCAGGAGTTTGTCAAGGTACGATCCTAGGTCTCTGGTTATTTGGAGTGGCTATTGACGGCTAATCGCGAACTAAACGAAAGTAACAGGATTGCCATCGATGATTTCTTATTTCCACATATGTCGATGACTTCGTGATCATTCATTGTTCCCATCATGAGTTAAAGAAATCCGACCTACGTACATTTCGTCTTCTTGGGAAAAGAGGTATTGTTATTAATGAAGCGAAATGCTGGTTGCTCTCAACTGGTAATCGCTCATTCTACTATCTTCCTAAGCTGGCAGATTTTCCTGATCCGCTCTCGATCATATTGGAAACAAATTCTGCAGAGCTTTTTTCTCCTTCTCTCCCAAATCTAAATTCGTTTCATTGAAGATCCGTCTTTCACTTTTTAGGAGTTTAGTGGTACCACTGTATTCCCGGGAGACCATATTTCTATGTTCTCATCATTCTTTCTTGTCCACGGATCGGGCCTATAATCGACTCATTAGGAGAATGATCTGTTGCTTTCATAGATGTAACCGTTCACTTCTTTTCGCCACAGTGAATTTCTTATCACTTCCCATTCTTATTTTTCGTCGTATTTTTTCACTTATTGATAAATTTTACAATTCCGACCTACTCGTCAGTCATCCTTCCGTAATCTACCCTCTTCACATCCATTGCGTTTTCACATACATTCTCAGATATTATGATACTTATTCCCACGGGAATTCTAACTAATAAATAATAATAATAATTAAGTTAATCGAAGTAATTTGGAGCATCTTGAATTGAAATAAGGGAAATTTTTAAAATTCGAACACTAGTTCTATAATGTTTTTGTTGTTTATTGCTCAATTGGAAATAAGTTCATGGAAAGTTATTTAAAACAATTGTGTCATTTTAATGATTATGTTATGAGTAATTTTCTGCGTAATAAATTTATTCGTTCATGGACATAGACAATTTATGAAGTAAAGCAATCTAAAAAGAGCTGAATGAATGTATTACGAATGAAAATTAATTGAAATAAAATTACTTGGAATTGTTCGCTATTCAAAAGATAAACTGAAGAAAAATATTTTTCATGATCAAAAATCATTCAAAGATTAATAAAATGGTTCTATAATTGTTGATGTTTATTGAATAGATGTACATTATTTAATTTAGATGTAAATAAATCGATCGCTTTGAGAATGACCGATTTCCATTTGGAAGGGCTATAAAATGTTTTTTATGATGTTGAATGATCTATAATTTTAAAATTTCAAGAAACTTATTTCAAGGAAAGTGTTTATCCGAAAATGAAAACTTCAATGATTTATATCGCAATATTTGGTTAGCGAACACATTCTTTAAATACTACTTTCTTTATTGTCCAATATGACAGCTTTATGCTTATTCGTTTATGGCAAATGTGAAGACTGTGAATATCAGGGGAAGGCGATAGGTAGTGAACCAGTGGAAATAGGTTGTGATTTCTGTATGTGCAAAATGGGCAAAGTTAAATGTCAGCCCCAATGCGAGCCAGTCACTTGTGATGAGGGTGAAACGGTTTTAACTTCGGTCAATGGTTGTTGTCAACTTTGTATGGGTTAATATTTGATGAAATTTCGCTAAGTTCTTTCAAATTTTTTTTATAGTACTACCACCTCTACCGAAATAACCAGGGACACTTCGCAATTTATCTAGAAACCTTGCACTTAAAAATAATTAATTCAATAAAACTTATTATATCTTCTCGTTCAATATCGATGTTTTTACCCATTTTTGGATCTCTTTATATAGTTTCATTTTGGCTAAGAAATAAAAAGATCTTGTCAATTTTTTAACGAACAATATAATGTAAGGATATGCTTCTTGCGAATAAAATAATTTAGTTTATTATTATTGAACAATGATCAAGTACTACATTCCACGTGGAATTTTGTAAGTACTTACACACATGTCTTGGGTCTTCTACATGATTCAAGTATGAATATGCTGCAACGAATGTCGTATATGAAGTAATTTTCGACATAACTTTTCCAAAGATTTCTATAGGCCATTTAGTTTTCTATTCTTTTCTATGGATTCCACTAGTTCCATTTGAAATTAAATTTGTTATCATTATACATTCATAGATTATCGTTTAATCTGGTTTTTATAGTTCTTCTTTAGTATTATTATTATTAGTTCTATTTCTACTTAATTTGAATAAATAATTAAATAATTAGTAAATAATAAGTTAGTTCCTCCCCTATCATACAAAAACACGCTAAATAACGTGTAATTTTGAGGGTTTAAAAAAATCACTTTATTTAGCGTTTAAATTAGGTGAAAATTGAGGGGCTATTTAGCGTTTAAAAAATCACTTTATTTAGCGCTTAAATTAAGTGAAAATTGAGGGGCTATTTATCGTTTAAAAAATCACTTTATTTAGCGTTTAAATTAAGTGAAAATTTAAGTAATATTTAGAGATCGTTGAGATTTAATTAAAGATGTAAAAAAAAAATGATTATGGAAATTTTTTATTGAAAATAAGACAAACTAAAATATTAACAAAACGCAATAATTAAAACGAATATCAATGTAGAAATTCTACAATGTGTTCGTTTATCTTTAAACATTGCGTGCCGGATTTGAGTTGAGATTGTGAAAAAACTGCAGTGTTTGAAACAAAAACTTTGTGAAAAATACCAGCAGCGTGGTTGATTTTAAAATTGGTGCAAAATAACCAAAAATATGACAGTCACAAAGTTTGTGAAGATTTTTCAGATTTCATAGAATTGGAGAAAGAACTAGAAAATGAAGAAATAATGATGAAAAAGGTTTTTTTTTAAATTTATTTTTATATATTAATTCCATCTTTTTTTTAGATTCATCATTTTTCACTAATTGGGGGGTCGGATGTCCGAAAGATTATCAAAGAAATATTCAAATTTTAATTATTTTAAACTGTTTTAATTTTTATTACCTATGAATGATGATATTTACATGTTAACATTTATTCATATTTATCATTTTAACAAATAATTTTTAGAAATTTATCTCCCCTACCAGACTTCGAACCCACATCCAACAATGAATGGGAAAGCAATTCAAACAACTGAGCTAACAAGCCATGTTATATAGTTAAGAAATTTTATTAAAAACAATTAAAAACAAAAAAATGAAAAAAAAATATAAAGAAATGAAAAAACGAAAAAAAAATTAAAAATAAGTCAAATAAATT
>JALJEE010000358.1:0-11417 GCA_023231475.1 Seison nebaliae
TCGTAGTGATCAATACTGTGATCAAATTGCTGCATACTATTTGCGAATCATTCATGTTCTTAGCTTGTTCATATGACGTAGGATGTTTCGACTCCAAATGTTTCCAAAGAGTTGAAGTACTCGCCTTCTCTCGAATAACGTCATCGCAATGATTACATTCATTTAATTTGTTGATCGTATCAACCGTAAAATATCAACAATTGCATTTCCTGAGATGTATCTACTAGAGAATAATACTATCGGTTGCTAAAAGACATGTGTTTAATTGTCAGATGTGTTGTTGCTAACACAAAATCGAAAATATATATATAACCGTATTTTGTATACACAGTCTACCAAATGACCGTCTACCAAATGGTCTCGTCCACCAAATGACGTTTTCCCGTTTCCCACTGCTCCTTCTATTAAATCAATAGTAATAGCAATTATCGATATTTTCATGATGTTAATCCTGTTGCACATTGGTTTGTATATAACATTAATCTTACAATTCATGTTAGATCGTATACATCTGATATTTTTCTCCCATTTTTCTATTTTCATCGACTAGTTCTATATTGAATAGAAATTTCTATATAACTATTATATGTGGATACGCTTGATATGTTTGATAATTTAACATAGAAAGTGAAATTAGAAAGCTAATCGTTAGAAAAGTATCGAAACGTTTATTATTGAGACTTATTAGAAATTTCATCTTATCAAAATTTCCTATTTAATATTTTAGCGTGAGAATCGAAAAGAAAGAGAATTGGAAAAAGATTTCGAGGAAAACAATATGATGGACCTTTCGAAGTTTCTGGTTAAAAAAGAAAAGAAATCATCAGTTGATCATGGAACGAAGGAATTGGAAGAGAAACCGATACTTTTAGATTTGGGAGTGAATAAGCGGACGACCCGTCCTTCTATTCCTGATAAAGAGAATGAGTTGATGAAACCAACAAAAAGGATGAGAAGAGAAATTCCAAAAAAATTAGAGAAGATAACTCCAAAGAAAGATGATAAAATGAATATGAGAAAAGAAGAAATTGAGAAAAAAAATTCGACAAAAAAGAATGAAAAAAGACAATCGATGAAGAAGGAAACACCGAAAAAGAATGAAATTGATGTTGATGAGTTTTTGGAGAATGAGGAGAAAAAGGAAAAACGAAAATCGAATTATATGAAATTTATGAATCGAGAACCAGCGAAAGAATTGGGCACTCGAAATTGGCCTGATATGAATTTGTTGGAGAAGAATAAAGAGAAATTGGGAAATAGTGGAATTAATGGGAAAGCATTCGTATTTACTGGAATTCTTGATACTATCATTAGAGAAGATGTTTTAAGAATGATCGAAATTTTCGGTGGGATACATCGATCAGGTGTGAGTGGGAAAACTTCATTTTTGGTGAAAGGTCGAGATCATGGTGAAAGTAAAATAAATAAAGCTAAATCAATTGGAGTGAAAATTTTGGATGAAGAAAAATTATTTAATTTAATTGAAAAAATTTGTGGAAAATTTTCATTTTTAAAGAAACCGATTGAAATTGAACATTCTCATGATGATATCATTATGGATGATAATGATGATAGAGTAATGAAAAAAAGGGAAAATTATAAGAGAATAGATTTGACAAAAGAGAATTCGCAGAAAATTGTTCGAGAATTAATTGAGAATGAAAAATGTTCGACAGAGAAGAAAATGTTAAAAAATAATTTTTTGATTGATAATTCTCAAATGATCGATTTGTCGAAAGTGGAGAAAGCGAAGACAGTTGAAGAATCGTTAAAAGAATTATCGAAAAATAAGAAACGATCAAATAAGAAGATTAAATCGGAAAGAAAACTTTGGTCAGAGATTTATTCACCGAAGAATGTGAAGGAGATGGTCGGCCAACAAGGACCACAATCTCCTGCTAATAAATTATTGATTTGGTTACGTCAATGGAATGAGAATAATTTGGGAGAACGTCAAAAGAAGAAAGTATTCAAATCGAATGATGGTCGAGAAATGAAAGCAGCACTTCTTTCAGGATCTCCAGGTGTAGGAAAAACGACTGCAGCTCATAATATAGGAAGAATTTTAAATTTTGACATTATCGAATTAAATGCATCAGATTCGAGATCGAAGAAATTATTAGATAAATCATTAGGAGCTTCATTAGAGAGTAAATCAATATTTTGTGAGATGAATGAAAATAAAGATAAGAAAGTGATAATTATGGATGAAGTTGATGGAATGTCAGGAAATAACGATCGTGGAGGAATACAAGAATTAATTCAATTTATTAAAAGATCGAAAGTTCCAATTATTTGTATGTGCAATGATCGTCAACATCAGAAGATTCGATCGCTTGTCAATTATTGTTTTGATCTTCGATTTCACAAATGTCGAACTGAACAATTATGTCAATTTCTTCAAAAAATTTGTGAAAAAGAACAAGTGAAATGTAAATATGAAACTTTGGAGAATATCGTTCGAAATACAAATAATGATATTCGTCAATCAATTCATACACTTCAAATGTATACGATTGATCAGAAAACGGTTGCATCTTTTCCATCTCTTCAAATGGATGATTGTGCAATGAAAGATATTAAATTTGGACCATTTGATTGTATGTCAAAAATATTTCAATATCAATCTCAAACTATTTTTCAATTGAACAATTATTTTTTTATGGATTATCGATTGATGCCATTGTTCGTACAAGAGAATTATCTTTCTGTTGTTTCTTCAAAGTTTTTTTTTTCATTTTTTTAAATTTATCTTTTCATTTTTCATTTTATAGTTATAATTCAAAGAAGAAATTAGAACAAGTAATGGAAGCATCTAATGCAATCAGTCTATCTGTTAATATCGAAACGACAATTCGAGAAACAATGCAATGGTCTTTATTACCGTTGCAAGGATGTCTCTCACTCACTCTACCAGCGAAATATGTTCGTGGAAATTTAAATGAACAATGTCGTTTTCCTTCTTGGTTGGGACGATATTCTCATGAAAATAAAATGTATCGTTTATTGGATTCGATGAGGAATCATATGAAATTAATCAATTATTTGGATAGACAATCAATCATTTCCATTTATATGAAACTCTTTTCTTTTCAATTTCAATATTATTTCCAAAAAGAAAATGGAATGGAAAAATTAATTGAATTAATGAATAATTATCATTTGAATCGAGATGATTTTGATACAATTCTCTCATTGGCCTCATTAAAGAAAATAACATTTTTCGATAATTTACCACCGGCTGTTACTCTTTTATTTATCGATTCTCAGAAATGTTTTATTTTTTCAGAAAAAAGCTTCATTTACTCGTTTATACAATAAAATTGGAACGGCCAATTCACTTCCAACTGAAACGAATTTTAAAGTGAAAATGCCAAAATTGAAAATTCCGGGAAATTATGATGATGATGACGATGATTTCGTAGAATCTGATACCGAACAATCCGACTCGATTAATAACGATAAAATGATAAAGGCGAAGAAAGTAAAAATGGTATCAAAAGTAACATCGAAAGAGAAAACGGTGTCAAAAGTAAAAACGACATCTAAAACTAAATCGTCAACAACTCGGAAGGAAACGACGAAGAAAAGAAAAAAAAATTAATAATTTAAACTAACAATAAATGAAATTTTATGTGTAAGAATGAAATTTTTGAATATTTTAAAAAAAAATTCAACTTTTTATAGTTTTGGAATGTGACGATATAAAAAGTTGGATGGGATTACATTAAATGTCGACAATAACGAACAAATCGGTTTGTTCCGAACGTTTATTGATTTTCATTGCCGAATAAGTAATTGCTTTAATTTCAGTACCTGGTTCGTGTTTTTTCGGGTCATACCAATCTCCTATGATTCGTGCTGACATTTCTCTTGATTCTTCATTAAACTCATCAATGATTACATGTGAAGCGAGAAAATAAGGTGCTAATGAATTGACATAAAGACATTCTTTTAGAAATGAATATAAAAAGAATTCGTCATCGACACAATCATCAACAATGACACGTTTAAAATAAATCGGATCGACATGTTCATTGGGAGAGACATAATTAAAGAGAGCCAGAGCGACTTGTTCAAAAGCTTCTTTTAAATTCCTTCCCCAACTATGTATTTGAATATCTGCCGTATGATCGAGATATTCGAATTGTTTAATTTGTCGCATTAAATTTCGATCTTCAAATGGATACGTTTTCTCAATTTCTTCATCCGAAAAATCATCTTCAAACGAATGTTCCGCCATCACCTTCTAAAAAAGAAAGGGAATCTGAAAATAAAATAAATTTATATATTATAAACGAAATTCCGATCGAATATTTTTCATCCAATTTTCGATGGGGAAAAGATAAAGTTGAAATTATAGTAATGAATCAAAATTGGTAATTTAAGTATATAATTTCTTCTAATTTATCTTCCGTCGAAAATTTCTTCATGTCAATAAAGAAAAGACAATAAAAAATTGGAAAAAATTTAAAAATGATTTGTTTATGAAAATCGTTTGGGGATCTAGAACGGTTTGGGGAAAGCTTCTTAATAATCCTCAAAAATACAATTCAATGTCTAGATGTTGAATCCCATTTTCTTCATACACGCTCGATGTGCTTCTATCTCCTTACTGCAATTTTCAACACCGTTCAACATGATACAGTCATCGCGTATTTTTCTGGTTTCGGGGCATGCGCAACATGGCTTACATTTTTTCTCATCAACCTTCTTCGGTGGAGCAACCGGCTTCGTCTCGCTCATCAGTGGACATGAACCTCCAGAGCATTTGGACGAAGTTGATTTACAACCGTAATTATTCATTGCTAGTTCGTTTGCCGATTGAACAATAGTATTTCCCATAATTGTTTTAATGAATTAAATTTTGAAAATTGGAAGTTAAGTAATCTGTTGAAATTTTATAACTAGAAATAATTAGAGCTTAACTATTAGAAATGAAAGAATTTATGAAAAGAATTTTAGCTTTTCAAATATTTTCTTTATCTTTTTAGCTTAACATTCCGTTGTTCCGAAAGAGTCGATGAACTTGAAAAATGCCATAAAGCTCTCTTATTAACAACTGTCGACCTAACTATAAGAACAATTAAGATGGCAGATTATCAAGTTCATGACTGGTGTCCTTTTTAAGCGGTTGGAAAAAGTACTTATAGGATTGAGGTCGACGCAAAAAACTATTTATAGTATTATGATCTGTCTGAAAAGCAGTTAGAGGGTCGAAATCATATTTAAAATGTTTAGAACTGTCCAAAATGGTATTTAAATTGTTAAGAATTCAGCAGATCCTGAGAAATGTTCATTTGGGAGAAAAATCGAAAGGAGGACTCTCCCACAATTCATTATTCGTGTTCAATCCGTCGAAAATTCGTTTTACCAAATAATAAATTTATTTTATTGAGAGAATAATTAAAATTATGAAACATCACTAACATCTAACAAGTTGTAAGTTATTCTTGTAATTTAATGCATGACATTCGTCAAATAACTAACAAGAAAATAAACTAATGGCATTATGATATGAATTAATTTAAAAAAAAGATCTATGATAATGTTATGAACAACTCAAATTAGAACTGTCTCCCAATAATTCTGGGGGAATTACGGAAGGCTCTCCATCCATCGACCAATAATAAAGTCTTGGAATTTCGATCACATACCGGAAGGAAACATAACTTTCTCCATTCTTCTAAATGAAAATTGGACATTTTTCCACTCTTGGATGATGAAATAATTACATTGCTTGGAATAAACAATCGAGGTTGAACGGTGTTATTGAACCACTGGTTTCCTTAAGAACGATATAAAGGTTTCCAACAAACTGCCCGGAACACGCCAACATCGGCATTATCTTATCGTGTAGCTATGAGTAATGTTATTTTTATTTGCAATTAGTCCATAGCTAATTTTTTCTCCTCGATTTGTTAATGTTCGACCATATTTCATCTCTAACTGAAATCCACTTTGGTCGGAATTTATAATACAATTATATGGAATACTCTCCGTATTGATGATATTGGATACTTTTTTAACAAATTCAGTTGGGGATTTTTCAATATCAACAGTTTCTTGAAGATCTTTTGCGGTTACGAATTTGTTAATTTTTCTGGATACTATTTCATGATTTTTCTTTAGACTATGAACCCAAGCAACGCTAGCCTTAAAATTATCAATCGGTTTCATGAAATTATCGTTGATTTCATATGCAAAACCAACAATGTCATCGATATGAATGATTCAATTGCAATTCAATATATTTCTCATGAAGGAGATTCGCTAATTTTGCGAATTGATATTGCCGAGAACGCTTCATAACAACCGCCTTTTCTATATTTCAGAGGTGATTTTCATCGATCAAATGGCAGAATCGATTTTTCATCGAAGAGAATGAGCGGTGGAATTTTCTATTGGTGGATTTCCAATGATCAATAATCTTCTCCTTTAAGGCAAAATCGTCATTCCTTTCATCAATTTCATCATTCACCATCATCATCATCAGTCGTATATAATTCATAATCCATATGTTGCTTACGATTCTTACGATATTTTAAGGAAAAATTTTAAAAAATTTTAAAAAAATTCTTAAATTTAAAGAAAATTTATTCAATTAAGTAAAGTTTTCCTAGTTTCCTTGATATTCACCTATCAGGCTCAAAAAAAAAATATTTTCATTTTTTAAAATTCATATTAAACTTTAATCAACATTCATATTTTTAAAGCTTATAATTTCATTGGAACACTAGTTGTCTAACTATATTCGATTAATGAGACTTTAAGAGAGAAAGTCGCAAAAATTTGAAATACAATAAAATTTTATTTATCAAAAGAATTCAAGATAGACATGAATGAAAAGAATAAAAAGAAATATTTGAAAAAAGGAGACGAATTTGAAAGGATCCATCGTCGATTGGAACGTCGTAACGGAGAATGTAATTCGACGATAAAAACATTTAGTAATATATCTTATCTGAACAAGATGAAAAATTACGGTTTAAATAAGAAAGAATTGGAAATAATTTTGGATGAACATCGTATTAACAAACTATACGAATGGCAAGATGAGTGTCTTAATAAAAGTTTACAATTAACATCAAATATCATCATAACACTACCCACCAGCAGTGGAAAGACGTTAGTTGCCGAAATAATTTTATTGCAAATGTTATTACATGGCAATCCGAAGAGACATGTGTTACTCGTTCTACCTTATGTAGCGATTGTTGAAGAGAAAGTGAAAGAATTTGTTAATTTGATGAGGAAAGTGAATTTGTTTAATATTGGAGAATATGCGGGTGGTAAGGGAACTATTCCACCACCAGACAATTTATTGACTTCAGTCAAAGATGTTGATTCGAAGAAAACTCTTTTTATTTGCACATACGAGAAAGGGAATGCACTTCTCAATTATTTATGGCGAGAAGATCGAGCGGAAGATATTGGTTTGGTTGTCATTGATGAATTACATATGATTGGTAAAAAATTAGATGAACAATCTCATTCCTTCAATGAAATCTTATCTATGAGAGAAATGTTATTAGAATGTTTTGTTTCGAAATTGCAATTTAAACGAATTCGAACGATCGCCATGTCCGCCACTATCGATAATACGAACGAATTATGTCAGTTTATGAATGATGCATTTTTATATGAAAGTAATTTCCGTCCAATTCAATTAGAAGAAAATATTATTATTGTTGAAAGTGGGAAAAAGATTTTTTTTGATGAGAAATCTGAGAGATTTGTAGAGAATTCAGAAACTCATTTATGTTCCACATCTCTTTCTGATATTTTCTATTATCGATTTCTTCTTTCACGAATAATTCGAATTCATCCAAAGTTATTCAAAAGAAAAGATAAATTGAAATTTAGAGAAAAAATAAATGAATCACAATTTAATACGAAAATTATGAGAAATTCAACAAAACGAGATTATTCCACAATTCAATCGATAAATCGAAGAACAAGACCATCAAAGAATCGAGCGATAGAAAAATTGTCTCAATTAGATGGAATGAGAGAAGAGAATGATGAGTTGGATGATGAATCGATAATTATCCTTCCAAAAGATAAATTGATAAAAATTACAAATCCAAATAAATTCTCTTGTACTTCTAATAATGATGGTGTAACATCATTCTGTTTGGCATCTCAAGTGATTGTTCGAAAGAAAGTTGAAGATGAAAATGAAGATGAAGATGAAGATTTCGATTGGTTAGATGATAAAGAATTGAAAGACACCGTTTTCAAGCCAAATCTGATGGATAAACATGAAAACATTTCAGATGAAATGAAAAAAGAAAATATGAGTGAAAATGATGAGAATCGTTCCAAAAAGTGTTGTGATGATATTGAGTTAGAAAAGGAGAATAAGAATATTATTGTGGAAGATGAATTAGAAGAGAAAAAAGTTGAATTAAATAAATGTTTTTATGAGGAGGAGATGGAGAAGAATGGAAATTTAATCAATTCGAATGATGATAATATTATTGTTTGTAAGTTGATTGCTGAAATTTATCCGACGAATGTTATTATATTTTGTGCGACGAAGAAACAATGTGAAAAATTATGTTTCGATATCAGTGATCAATTTACTCGTTCGTGGTTCGAATGTTTAGAAAGAATTGATGATTTGAAAAAGGGGAGAACATTTCAAACTGGTGACAATGTGAAAATGGGAACTCCTCGAACAAAATCATTATCACAATTATCGGTAATTATAGGACGAGAAATGATGGATAAAAGAATGTCTTTATTAAAAATGATTATTTTATTGATGGCAGAAGAGAAGGATGAAATTCGAGAAAAAAATGAAAATATCAGATCGATGTCAAAGAAAATGTGTGGAATAATGAGAACAGCTATTTTATATGCTGGATGTGCTTATCATCATGCTGGTGTCTCTTCTACTATACGAACATTATTGGAAGATTCTTTCCGTGAAGGAGTTCTCACTATTCTTTGTTCAACAACAACAATATCAACTGGTGTCAATTTGCCAGCATCACGAGTAATAATTCGATCGATTCGTGATTATAAATCACAATTTTCTACAACACTCCTCGATACAATGAGAATTAATATGTCACTTTATAAACAAATGATTGGACGTGCTGGACGTCAAGGAGTGAAAGTAAAGACGAATATAATGGATAATAATGAAGCATATTTATCTATTGATCTTCCTACATATCTTCAATGTAAGAAGTTGATAGAATTGAAAGAATTGGAACGATTAACGATCGAAAATAAAAATGAAGAAAAGAAGAAAATGGAAAAAATTCCTGAACATCTTCATCCTATTATCAACGATTCATTCATTTCTATTCATCATTCAAATAATAATGATGAACTTAAATTATTCCGTTCAATGATCAATGAAGGAATGACTTATTGTCAATCAGTTCTATTACAAGATACAAGAACGAGTTTATTAGCAGAATTCCTTATGGAATTCATTGCATTATTCTATATCAAAACTTTAGATGATTCATTTCATATGATTCAATCGAGTACATTAGCAGGAATTCAAACTAAATTGAATGAATTTCAATTACTCAACGTCATTTTTCAAGCATTGATCCAATTGAAAAAATTCTCCATCATCGAAATATTTTATCAAGTCGATAAAAGTGATGAAGAAAATTATTCAAAGAAATTTTTTCAAAATTTCCAACACAAATTAACAAGAATGTTAAATGAGAAGTTGAATGAAATTCAAATGAAGACAATAAAAAATGAAATTTTGAATTTATCTAGTTCCATTCAATTGAGAATTACTCCATATGGATTATCCATCTTTCATTCACAATTACCATATTATATGATATATTCATTAATGAATGATATAAATATGTCGTTAAGTTCGGGAGTTCAACTTCACGATCATTTCCACTCACTTTTTCTTTTCTCTCTCATTCCACTTCCTTGCTCATCCAAAGGACGAATGTCATTAGGAAATTGTTGTCTCACGAAGAAATATTCGAGAATTCAACCATCGTTTATTTATCATGAAATGTATCCTCTTCTATCTACAAAAAATAAGAAAATAATCGATAGTCATTTTCAATTATCTGAATCTTATCTTATATCAATGCTCCAACCACATAATCGACGAATTGATGAAAATGGATTAAATCTCTTTTCACAAACTTTCCTCTCAGCCTATCGAGCAAATTTAGAAGAATCAAATGAAAAAGGAAGGGAAATATCAGATTTGGAATTCCTATCAATGGTTCAACCATTTCCTGATCTCATTCGATTAAATGCAAAAAATTCTCCATTAATTCTTATAAAGAAAGATCAATTATTCGATATTGATGATTATCTATCAAATATGACATTCAAACCACTCAATCATTTATTCGCTAATAATTCATCAATCGATCATTTATGTATTATCAATCTTCAAGAAATTGCTCAAGATGAAAATTCATTACAATATTATTATTATATTAATTATTCCGTTTATTTGGCGACTCGATTGAGATTAAGAAAATTTCTTTTAATGTTTCCTCTTTTCCTACTTCTCAATGTCCGATGGGATCGAGAACGATGTATTCAATTCTTTCAAAATATGTCAAATATGCCGAATGATATGAAAAAAGAAAATTTCGATAGTCAAAATTTAAAAAATTATTTAAATTCATCATCCATGTTCATCAATTCATTGAAAAGCTTTTTTACTTCTATCAGTCAATTCCGCTCACTCCAATTAAGCGACAGATATTCAGATCAATTTCCTTCAGCTGATTTCGATTGTAATCGATATAATCGAATGAATCTCTACAAACCAATATTAGTGTTGTTGGATGAATATGTCCAATTATTTCGCTTTGCCGGTTACAATTCCATTTTAGAGAAATCGATGACAATATCCGTCAGAAACTGGAATTATGTGGAAGTGGCAGATCTTCAACTCTACAAATTATACTCTCAACATTCGAAAGAAGAAGAAATTTTAAAATTGACCGATATTCCTTGTGTCACTTATACGAGATTGTCTCTTTTGTTACAATCCAATATTTATAATATCGATGATTTAGCGAGATGTAGTGTGGAGAAGTTAATGGAAATTTTGAAAACGATTCGTCGACAAGAAGCTGTTAATATTATAGCAACTGCTAAATTGATGGTGAAGGAAGTTATTGATTTATTACGTCTACAAATGGATAAACTGAAACAAATTGATATTTAATAACACAAATAGTAAATTTAATTATATTGAAAAAGAATAAAAATTTATAAGATACTTTTAAAAGATGAAATTTCAATTACTTTTCACATAAGTGAAATTTTCACAAACGCTTATGGTGTTATTAAACATAAATCGATATCTTCGTCATTCTTCAAGATTAATAAAGGAGTTCGACAAGGATCAATTCTCGCTCCTTGGATTTTTGGAAGAATCATTGATGAAGTTC
>JALJEE010000381.1:0-56282 GCA_023231475.1 Seison nebaliae
GAATTTGAAGAACGAATATTATCCAGAGAACTGGAAGAGAGTTTCCACGAGTCTAGATGGACACCAAGAAAACGAGTAGACGGAGACAATTTAATTGGAAGATTAATAATTCGACTCACAGCCGTAGAAAGTGTTACGTTCTTCGATTGATTCACCGATATACCTAAGTTACATAATTTCACTTTGGTGAATGATAACACATCCAATAGACTCCGATTAGATGTGGAAAACGGTACGATGTCATCAGCGTAAGCATATGGTGCTGGAATACGAGAACCGTTGACATAAACGGAAAAATGAGAATTGATTAAATCGAGTGCCGAATCGAGAGCAAGACCGAACAGATACGGTCCTAGTATCGAGTCTTGACGAACACCTTGATCAACTTGGAAAAAAGCCGACTGCTGATTTTTGCCTGATACGGAACAGAATGATCGTGAACACAATGTTGTTATGAACGATAATATCGAGTAATGAACTTCACGGGATTGCAGAGAATTTAGTGCCGGAAGCACATCGATGAATCAGACACTCTTGATACGTCGAGAAACGAATTATGAAGAGGACGGTTCGTTGTCCTATGATAATAGATTAAGGATCTCACAATGGCCGCGCAAGGATGCACCCCTCTGTTGTTTATGCTTTATGATTCGATATCTTATCGGAGTAAAGTTAACATTGTGAATGAGAAAAATTTTAGACTCATACTGTATTTTTCTAAAGCCAAAACTCGATAGTTTGTACAATATTTTGATTGTTAATAAACTGTTTAATTTAATCAATTGTTTAATGGGAAACACATTCAGTAGTTGGGAATTATTCCTGAAAATCAACGGCATTGAATTGAATTATTCGACTGTTTTTTCCTTACCAATTTCGGGAAATAAATAAAATTATTTTTTTTAAATAGATTATTTTAGAAAATACAGAGCATTTTTAGATAACATGTCCATGAAAGATCTAAATGAAAAACAAGAAATTGCGTTCTTAAAAAAATTCTTCTTTCATTTTCCCTTCAATGTAACCGAACATTCAACCTTGAATAATCTTTTATTGACTGATTGAGTATTCTTGTGTATTGGCGTAATCCTATGACAATAATTAACTAATTAGATTATACAAGTGATTAAAGTATTATGTAATGATCAAGTTCATTTATATGTAATTCCCAAAAAGGTAATTTAATTTCCTAATAATTTCCGTTTAGGTTGAAGATTCTGAAAGATTTAGGAATAAGGAATTTTTTATAGAAAAATATATTTCCAATTTGTTTTGATCAGTTGGAGATTTTTCTCTTAATATAAATAATATTTAATATTAAATATTTCAGTGTATTGAAGGACGATAATTTTCGATTATCATTTCTAATAACGGTTTTATTGGGAAATTTGTTGTTCTTACGGAACGTGAGAAAGTTTGATTGTAGTGAAAAGCCGAAACATTTATTTAGTTCAATAACTTCCGCAACTCCCATAAACAATGAATGAGTTGATGAGAAAAGATGTTGATGAGTGAATCGTATAAGATCTCTTTCATTGAAGAGTTGAGTTGTTCAATAAAGAATGATCAATTGAAGAGATGAATGAACATCTGAATATTTTCTAACGACTTCAATGTAAATTTGAACATATTGACGTTCCCTTATTTATTATAGTTTGTGCATTTACGAATGAATGAAGGAGAAGATGTTTACTCTCGTCGACTGGTATTAGTAGAATAGAGGAGAGGTGATAGGATCGAGAAAATATTTTTCATATATTGTCAAACCATCCATTTTAAGGTGTATACTTTAAAGTTAGGGGGAAAGTTGAGAGTTGGGAGT
Source organism: Seison nebaliae (assembly GCA_023231475.1). Taxonomy (NCBI): domain Eukaryota; kingdom Metazoa; phylum Rotifera; class Pararotatoria; order Seisonacea; family Seisonidae; genus Seison; species Seison nebaliae. The sequence continues at coordinate 1,823 of JALJEE010000381.1, forward strand.
TCTATTCGCCCCCGATTAACTCAAGGAGTGATTGAGTAATAAGTAAACGTACATATCGACAATATTAACGGAGAATAATAGAGAGAAATGAGATCTGCATAGATATCATTAAATATTTGATTCTGTAAAAAATGATTGATGGAAAAGAGAAATATAAGAATATGTCACTTACTAACAATTGGAGATGTCGCTAAATTGCTTCTCTCGGGAGTTGGCTCGTTGAATTTCTCTATTTTCTTTTTCGTCTATTGAGGTATTATTTTCTTGGACCTGTAGTCAAAATCCTTTTCTTTCTTTTTCTATCTTTCTATTTCGAATATGCGGCATATTCGTATACCGAAGGAATAAATTTTCATGCTAACTTACACAGCACGCAGTACATGTACAAATCGTATGTTGGGAGAGTCGAACATATACGGACATGATATCTTTCTCGATATTCTACAGATATTTAAGCTAATAGAGAAAGGAATGAGAAATTATTTCTTTATTTTATCCTTTAATTCTTTTTCCCACAACCAACATTTCTTCTCCATTTTCTTCTCTTATTAAACAATACACACCCCAGTAATGTTATCGAATGATAGAAAAAGGAAAGGGGTTTACCACGTACATCTTCTTCTTCTTCTTCGTCTTCTTCTATGCCAAACTTGCTCCTATAAAAGGCAACATATTTTCACTAAATTTTCATATTCGAACTGAAAAGAATAATTTGGTGAGAAATATCTTCCTACTACCCTTCGTCCTCATTTACTTATCGATTAATTTTGAATAAATTTACCATGTTCAGTTTCAATCGAATTATTTCTCTCCAACATTTCTTCATGTCAATCAGTTCTTCATTGAAACTTCTCTTTCAATTTCTTCTTTCTTCAATTTCAAGATCGATCATTTCTTCAAAATTCTTTTCCTCCAGTGCAACTAAATTTACATTATTTTCCCTCCAAATTCTTTATTTGGAAAGATCGATCTATTAAAAATTCCTTTTTCATTTTCCAATACCAAATCATTTTATTCTTTATCATAAAACATTTCTCTTTGAACTTTTATTTTTGTTAGATCAAACAAACGAACATATTTCCCAAAGTTCTCAAACAAATCTTGCCTAAGTACGTGGGTGAACCGAAATAAATCTTTTCATTTATTCATCAAATAATAAGGAAGAAATAAATAAGAAAATGGCGATTTTCATAATAGAAGGCAACAACATTTTCAAATTCAATTCAGTATAGGAGGAATTATTGAGGGGCGGTTGAAATACCGGTGACGTTAAACGAAAAAAAAGTAATCCGAAAATTGTTGAAATGCAATTGATGACAAGAGCGTATCTTGTCTCCCTCTGATAACTCATCGAAGGTGAAAGAAAGAGTAAAGTGTTGAATACAAGAGAAAGAGAATTGTCCTACTTGTTAGTCGAAGAGTGGAAGGTCAAAGGAAATCTCCTTTCAATTCGTTTCTTTTTGGTTGTCTCTTATCTGTTACGGATCTTCCTAATCTTATTCAACAATACGAAGAAAAGAAAACTCAATTCGATTTGTTGTAGGGAATTGTATCATCAAACATGGTTATTACGAAGAAACCAACAGAATTATTCGAGAATCAATTAGTTTGTTTCGATTCGAAGGATGTTGACGAGAGTGGACTATTCGCTGACGCTTGCATCGGCATCAATTTGGATGGTATTGTCGAGAACTATAATTTGTTGAGAGCCATGTCTCATCCAGCCGAATGTTCAGCAGTTGTTAAAGCCAATGCTTATGGTTGCGGCTCGGCGATAGTTGCGAAAAAACTCTATTCGGTCGGATGTCGAACATTCTTCGTCGCCTCGTTTAGTGAAGGAATTCGATTGAGAAAGAAGTTCGACGCACAAGATGCGACGATTGGCATTCTCGGAGGATTGTTAATACCTGAAATTGAAAAGTATGAATCGTATCGTTTAACGCCCGTCCTCAATACAGTCGACCAGATTATTGGTTATGGAGAGTATTGTGAAGAACACAACAAGAAGTTGCCTGCCTTCATTCACATTGATACTGGAATGAACCGTTTAGGTCTCATCGAACGTGATTTGGAAGTATTGAGAGATTATTCTCACAAACTCTCCTTCATCAACGTAATTGCATGGATGACTCATTTCGCTTGTGCGGATGAAGAAGATGGAAATTTTTGCGAAGACCAATACACCAGATTTAATGAATTATTAAAGAAATTCGATATTTCCAATGAAAGCATTTCCATCTGCAATTCCAGTGGTATCTTCGCCAAAAATGGCAAATATAACAAGTTGGGACTAAATCGTCCAGGTGTCGCTCTTTATGGCGGCAATCCAACTCCGTGGACTAAAAATCCGATGGTTCCCGTTGTCTCTCTATTTGCGCGAATTCAACAAAATCAATTCCGCAAGAAAGGTGACCCAATCGGTTATAATTCAACTTATGTCACACCAAAATCCGGATATTATATCACAGTTGGAATTGGTTATGCCGATGGATGGATGAGAGCACTGAGTGGCAAAGGATATGTCACCACACTCAAATCAGGAATCCGTCTTCCGATCATCGGGAGAGTATCCATGGATCTTATTACTTGCGATGCCAGTCATGTTGATATTAATATGATGAATGAAATCGACGAAGGACAATTCGTAAAAATCATCAGTGAAGACTATCCCGTCGACCAAGTGGCTAACGACGCCGGAACAATCAGTTACGAAGTGCTCACAAGTATCGGTGGTGCAAGATACCGACGATTATATTTCACGAAAATATAAGAACTATTATGTGAAAGGAATAATAATTTTGAACCTTTTTTTTTCATGAACACTTTTTAACTTTTTCGGTGGAAATCGTATTGTGGAAAAAAATTTTATAAATAAATTCCCTGTCTTTTCTTACTGTTAACATTATTTTATTGAAATTATTCCTTTACTATTCATCTTTAAAACTGATCTCTCATAATTTAATTATGATCTTTAATATTAATTATTAATTAAAATTAAGTTATTCCTTCTAATAAGATTAATTAATATTTTTAATTTTTATAAACTGAAGTTTTAATTATTCAATTTTCTCTTTTAGACCTGCTTTTAATTCTTGTTCTTGTTATCGATTGATCTATAATATAGATTGTACATAATTGAACAACGTTAATAATATACGTCTATTTCTACGAATTTTATATACTTGACTGGAAAAGAACCTAGAAAAATTGAGACAGGTGACAATTATTTTTTTTTATTTATAACGTCAAATATCCTAGAGGCAAATTAAAAAGAAAATAGGATAATTCACTGTACAAGTTATCCATAATAAGTTGTCTTCCAATGTCGATTTCATCACATAAATAAATTGGAGTACGACGGGCAATATCAAAATTGGAGATAATAAGAAGAGTTTCATCCAAAGTATGAGGAAGTTCAATAGAAAATTATGAATGTTGTATTGTATGACTGTACAACATTATGATCTACATTTGTTAAGTTAGTAGATTGATAAGTGGAAATTAAGCATAGCCTTATAAAGAGTAAATTTTGTTTAATTTCGAAGGTTTTATTTTGGAAAACTTGTAATTTAATAATTATTTATGTACTCCAATTTGGTAACAATCTATTATATTGTATACGGTTATATATCTATAACCTATGGATATATTGAATATATGACGTAGGTTATTGTGTGACTCGATTATTGTCCAATAGCTCAATATCTACCGATTAAGATTGAACTCATAAAAAAGTTGCTCAAAAAAAATGGAAGACATGTCAGAATATTGGAGAAAGGTGTTGAATGAAAAGGGAGACAATTTAGATGACGCAGTACTAGGAATTAATTTGAAAGCGATTGCTCAAAACTATAAAACTTTGAGAGACGTTTCTCATCCAGTTAAATGTGGCGCTGTGGTTAAAGGGAATGCATACGGTTGTGGAATGAATCGAGTCTCACGGAAACTGTATTCTATCGGTTGTCGTATTTTCTTCGTTGGAAAATTGAAGGATGGAATTGAACTACGAAAAGAATTAACGGAAACTGATGCGAAGATTTATGTGATGAATGGACTTCAAATGTCGATTATCCACAAATATGAGTCGTGTCAATTGACTCCTTTCCTCAATTCCACAAATCAGATTTTTGCTTTCGCCAAATATTGTGCAGAGAAGGGAAAGAAATTATCTTGTGTAATACAAATTGATGTAGGTATGAATCGTTTGGGGTTAACGGAAGAAGATCTGATTATGGTCAGGAATAATTTCGATAAATTATCGTCAATCGATATTGAGTTATGGTTAGCACATTTTACCGAATCGGAAGTTCCTTATTCGAAAGTGACCGACGAACAATATGAAAAGTTCATGGGATTATTGAGAAAATATAAATTCTCTCACGAAAAAATTTCAATTTGCAATTCCGCTGCAATTTTCGCAAATAACGAAAAATTTCAAAAGATTGGGTTAAATCGACTAGGTATCATTTTGTATGGGAATCATTTGGGAAAGGAAATATCCAATAACATTCCTTCCATTTTACCCGTCATTTCCATATTCTCCAGAATAAAACAATTGAAATATCGGTCGAAAGGACAATCGATCGGTTATGGATCTCATTTTAGTATACCGAAATCCGGCTATTTTATAACGGTTGGATTTGGCTTCTCCGATGGTCTACGAGACTTAATCACAGAAGAATGTGGACGAACGTTACAATCGAAAATTCATTTACCGATTGTGGGTCGAGTGTCAATGGATCTAATAGTGTGCGATGCTACAACCATGAAAAAAACAGATTTGGATGAAATCGAAGAAGGGAAATTCATCGAAATCATTCTGAAACCATATGTCATTCGAAATGGAGCTAAGCTTTGTGGGACATTAAATAATCAAATGTTAACTTGTGTGGGTAGTGGAAGATCAGATTTTTTATATTACGAATAAAATGAGATTTATTTGAATTGAGATTATTGATTTTTTTTAAAGGAAAGAAAAAGAAAAATTTTTGAAAATTGTTCTTCGATTACGGTTATTTGAAAGGAACAAATTATTTGCGGAGAATAAAAAAGGGGAGAATGGAAATAATTAAGGAAGACTATTAATTAGGAATAATAATGAGGAAGCGATTCAAAGAAATATTTATTAAATAAAATCGATAATGTTGTCAAGTAAAAGGAATTTTCTCATAAAAATAAATTTACACTATTAATAGTGTAAGAAAATAATTTTATGCAATTCAATAGAAAAGGAATGAAGACGAAAATTCTTTACTGTTTCATCCTTCTTCCAATATTTTATTTTTTAAATAATTTCTCCAATCTCGATATTTGTCGGAACATGGGCCATGGGATGAATTATTGGATGAACTTGGAAAAACCGAACGATAAGTCATTGAAATATTTACAAATGCTCTTCATCTTCACGACGGGACGTAGTGGCAGTACCACTCTTCAATATTTGTTGAACCATTTACCACGTTATTGGATTGGTGGGGAGATGGGGAAAATGTTAACCGACTTCCAAAACATCAATGACAAATATTTCAAGTTGCGAAATAAGAATTCTTATTCTTATTTGAAATTTAAAGATAATCCAAAAATTATGAGAAAGTTTCGCGAATTATTTCTCGAAATTCTCATCGGAACAGAAAATATTTCTAATTATGAGGTGTTAGGACAGAAAGAACTTTTGAATGAATCGAAGAATGAACTCGAATTCTTATTGACATTATTTCCCAAATCCAAATATATTTTCGTCTATCGAAGAAACATAAATTCTTATCAGAATTCGGGTTTTATGAAAAGGGAATGGAAAACAGAACATTTCTTCCAAGTAATTAGTAGGAAAATTGAGCAGATGAAAACTTTCCAAAAATCTTATCCGAAAAGATGTCGAACGATAATTATGGAAGATATGACACCTGAATATCTTACAAGAGAATTAATCTCATCAGGTTTCTTACCGTTCGTAAGAAGAAATTGTTCGATTTTAAAGTTGCCGTTTATTAATAAAAATTCGACATATACCAAAAAGAGAATTGTGGAAAAGTGGAAAATGGAAATGTTTTCTTCCCAATGTTTCCACTACAAATTATCTTCAGCTTGGAAGAAAGTGCCGGCGACACACGCCGTTGAAAAACAAGCAAATGTACCGGAGATTAATGCACGGAATGCTAATTGAACTAATGCACGTTTTCTTTTTGGAGCCATGGCGGCCAAACCTCCAACCATAATACTCAATGATGATAAATTGGCGAATCCGCAAAGTGCATAAGTGGCAATGATAACTGATCGATCTTCATAAATTACTGATCCCTCATAATCATCATTTTTCCGTTTGGTAATAAGTTTTCCTAATTCTTGATAGGCAACAAACTATAATATTTTCCATTAAATAATGATTATTTATGAAATAATAATACGAATAAATATTTAACTTCGTTAGCGAACGTTTTGATTCCTGCCAACTTGCCAACGATTAAACAATCTTTTGGTGGAACACCCATAATGAGAGCGAATGGTGCAAATAGATATCCCATTAACTCGTTGAAATTTAGTTGAATTTTCACTCGCAAAAAGAACCAAGCAACTGTGGCGTTAATGAATTCGAGTATAGCAACAAATGCAATTACGTTACAGAGAATATTGCCAACTAATTTTAAGCCCATTGTCGCCCCATTTAATGCCGCTTCCAAAACATTGATCTCTTCTCCTTTTGGAATATTCTTCACCGATTTCCATGAGGTTCTCGTTTTTCTCGTTTCAGGATAGATTATTTTAGCGAAAGCCAAAGCCGCAGGTGCAGACATTACTGATGCGGAGATCAAATGATTAGACGGTACACCAAATCCAATGAACGATAATAATACACCACCAGCAACTGTTGCAAAACCGCATGTCATGATAGCATGGATTTCAGAGCGAGTCATTAGGGGAAGGAATGGTCGAACTAATAACGGTGCTTCTGTTTGTCCAATAAAGATGTTGGCTGAAGCCACAATTGATTCACCTTCACTTACAAATTTATTCTATACATCAGAAGAAGATTAAAATAATTTAACCTGCAGTTGTACCTAAAACCACTTCCAAAATTCTACTCATTCTCAATATGACATATTGCATAATTCCCCAATAATAGAGGACGGAAACGATGGTGGAGAAATAAATGACGGCTGGCATCGCCTAATGAACAGAATGAAGATTATGAATTTTTTAAATAAAATTAACATTGAAAGCAAAAATGAATCCACTTGTCAATTCTTCTCCGAAAGCAAAAGCAGCACCAGCACCCGAAAAGTTGAGGAAGACGGAAACTTTATCTCCAAAAAATTTGAAAAGTTCATAACCGAAAGATGTTCGTAAAACGAATGCACCGAAAAAGAATTGAGTTGCAAATCCCCAAAAAACAGTTTTTATAGAAATCTAAAAAAAAAGATGAATTGAATGAGAAGGAGAAACGAACTTTATTTGGGAACTTTGAAATGATAATCGATATCATTATCAAGATGATTAGACCGAAGAAAGAGACGATATTATACGTTTCTCTCAAGATCAATGCGATGCAGATGATGATGCCAATTAATCCGATAATGAAAGGAATGAATCGTAAATATTTCTTATGTTGTCGAAGAGTATTAATCACATTATCAAATATTGTCCAATCGATGGTATTAATTATTCGTTCCATTAGAAGGAGATCGATTATAATCGATAATCCGATACATGTCATAACAATGAGTCCAAGTGGGGCACTTTCGAATATTTGTTGAGCTAAAGGTTTTTTCGCAGTACTACTCGTATCGAAGGATGGCGGTTCACCATATTTCGATGTGAGAGCAAAAGCAAAATAAATAAAATATAATAAGAACAAAGTGATGCCAATTACCAAATAAATTATTTTCTTATGTTTCGTCATTTTCTTAGCGAAATCGGATAAAATATTTTTAAAATTATCATATTTCTTTTGGAAGGCGTCATTCTTATTCGTGTCTAGCAATTCCAGTTCGTCATCTGAATTTCCTTCCAACTCATTTTCATTCTCTTTCAACGATTTCCTTTCGTCTTCATTATACAAACTATTTGTTGCGATGTCACTATAAATGATGTGCATCGGATATTCTTCGGCAACCGATTTCCTTTTCGATGGACTATTTCTCTTCGAACGTTTACGACGATGTTTCCGTTTTTTATTGTGGTTCGGATGAGAATCTCGATGGGAATCCATTGTCTCATCATCGTCGCCTACTTGGTAAGCAAGATTTTCCATGGTTGTTTATGAATGATGATGGTTGATATATGAAATGAAGTAGTATTGTTTATTTCGACCTTAGAAATTTCTCAAGTTTCTTTACTTTTCTTCGTCAGGTATAGAATCCTCTTTCTATTTATTAAGTGAAGAAATTTCTTTCATTTTATTGAATTTTATTTATCTAATTCTTTAAAAATATTTGGAAATTCTCCTTCTTTCTCCCACGATTTCATATAGAGAGAAATGATCAATTCCTATTCTAGTCACGCGAATGGAAAAGATTCCATCGAAAATTTTATATAGTAACAGACAGAGATGGAAATTTCAATGAAATTCGGTTCGATGGAAAATTGGCGAAGTGGTGGATTTTGACAAATATCTGCGATTTTTCCCTTCGTATTTTCATGTGGATCATTTATTGTGAGTTTATTGAGGAATCATCTGAACGGAAATGAATTCCTCTCAATTCTCAACATTTTCCTCGTAACTCAATTAATTGGTTTGTGGGAAAGTTGATGTGAGAGGAGAAATAGGGAGATATATTATCTAACGGAATTTTTTTATTAAAATATTTTCTTATCGAGTCTCTTTAATATTTTTCAGTGATTTAATTTCCGATTATAATTGAAATTTATTTTAAAATTATTTTCTTCTCAATTTCTGATGATGTGTGTAATAAGGCGTGCGAGAGCTTATAAGAGTTCTTCTTGACTAAATAAAGTTTTTCATTGGAATTGAAATATAGAATGACGAAAATTCAAAAGAAAAAATTTCCTTTTACAAAAAAAATAAGAAATGAACGTCCTCGTTGTTTAGTGAACTCTGCCCAAGTAGTGTCTTCGTGGAAAGGAAGAAAACATCAGAGGAATTGATCATTGAGTAAATTTTAGTGAATGGACAGACAAGAAATAAGTAATTTTTTTTTGAGAATCAGAAGACAGGAGGTGTGTGGATGCAATTGAGTTGTCTGGGTTGGAATATAAAGAAAGAAACTAAAGATGATGACGATAAGAAAAAATGTTAGTTCTGACACGAACAAATAACTACAGAGAAAATAGGAGGAGAAGGATTAAAATGGTTGAAATAATTTGTTCAAAAAGATTCAGGTTCCAACGTGTTAAGATCAAAAAATTATTTTGACGAAGAAGAAATTTGGAGGAAAATAAATGTGAAAGATTGAATAATCCGGATCGATAATCGATAAGATTCATTCGTTTTTAGATGTTAATTCAATTTATTTCTCTCGGTCTCATTTTGTCTTTTGTTTGAATAAGAGAAAGAATAAAAAAGTATCTTTATAATGGATAATGGCCAGATGGATTATAAACCATTCATGTAATTGGAGCGACTTCCTATCGATAAATTGACATTTTCATTCATATTCATTGAGTAAAAATGAGAATTACAATTTGATGCTAAATAGAGAGTAAAAGAGAGAAAAAAAATGTAGATGATTGAATAAATGAGCATTCTAACGAATATTACTTCTGGGAGGAAGGGGCGAATTGTTCATTGATGAATGTGGATAATCTGGTTGATAAAGATGACCGGATGGATCCACATTGAACATGTTGCCACCATCTCGACTCGAGATTCTGGGATGGAATGAGAATGGAGATGGAGCGAAGGGAAAGTTTAACAGATTGTCATTCGGTTTCATCGGTATCGACGGAATTGACGATAATTGATCGTTAGAGGGACGATAATGACCGTTCATCCTTTTAGGGAAAGGGTCAGTTTGAAAGAGATGAATATGATGACTGTCGGAGGAGGGTGAATTGTATAAGGAAGATTGACCAGATGAAGAGGATGACGATGAAGATGACGAAGGTACAAACGTCGCAGTACCAAATGATTGATTGGCATTAGCGAAAGGGAAGCCTCGACTGAACTTCCTAAAACGACTGATGGCCTTCTTGAATGGTTCTTCTGTTTCCTTCTCTAACTTCTTCCAATTTATTCTCCGTTTCTCTTCCGTCTTCTTCCAGAGAATTGGATCGAAACGAACGATATCTATCTCGATTTCTTCGTCGATAATCATCGATCTCTTCGAATCGAACGAATCATCAACGATGAAGAACCAAAAACGTTTCTCTTTTTCATAATACCAATGTCGATTATGTCTGAAGGAAAAAGAGTTAGAATAAAAGAAGGATTTAGAAATTAAGAAAAAAGGAAACAATTCAGAAGCAGCCATCAATTGCAATAATTCACCACCGAAATTGTAGAAAATGAATAAAAGTGTCAACGTATCCAATTTGTCGAGTGAGGGACATCGCACACGACAATAAGGACCGGTGGGAAACTTCATTCCACGAGCGAGTGCAACATCATTTCTCTCAAAGATCTTCAATTGTTTCGATGTGAAAGGACCTCGGAATTTCCTGAGAAATTTAAATAATATAAAATTAGAAATAAAATTAGAAATAAATTTTAAAAAAATTAAAATTTGAACTTAGTTTCATTTGTGTGAATGTCTAAAGGAACTTCGTCAAATCCACCGATAAGACGTCGAACTTTATAATTTTTGTTCGTTTCAATCAGTGCCGCCTTCCATCCAACCAGACCATATTTCTCTCCCAAATGCTTGATGCCGGGATTATTGGTCGATGAACCAGTCAATGAGAGAGAACTAGGCGACGAAGAATTTAAAGTGGAATTGGCATTGAAAGAAAATGGAACATCCCCTCCTAACCGATGACCTGATCGGACAAACGGACGAACGGAACCTCCTGCCGTCATGTATGGACGGCTGAAATGCGGATAGAAGTTGTTCGATGATGGCATATGAGACGGTGGTCCATGAACCGGAAACGAATTGGCAATTGACGAGAAATTATTAACCATATTCGTTGGAGATGCTTTTGATCGCTGATCCATCAACTGATTATTTCGACTATTCATTCTCTGCTCTTTATCATTCAATTCAACATCATCCGAATACGTTCCATTATTGTTGTTATTATTCTTCCGATTATTGTTGTTATTATTATTATTATTGTTGTTGTTATTACTGTTGTCATTATGATTCGTATTATTATTATTATTATTATTATTATTATTACTATAATTATTATTACTGTTGTTGTTGTTGTTGTTGCCATTAGATGAGGATGATGAGGAAGATGATGATGATGATGATGATGAACCACCATTTGTATTACCAGAATTATTTGAATTATTATTCGTTCCATTATTATTATTATTATTATTATTATTATTGGAAGAATTGCCATTATTCCCATAATTCTGATTACCCGTATTATCATCTTTGATGTTGTTATTATTTGATTTGGTTTTACTCGACTTCTTATGTTCGTGATGATTCTGATGAGGATTCTGATGATTCTTACTATTAGTATTTTCACTCATTCGTAATGAATAGATGAGACAAGACCTGGACGAACGTTTAAGAACATCATCTAATCCATCATTTCGCACTCGAGCTATCGTCCAATCGTCTTCATCTAAAAACGTTCCAGTCATTCTCCGATTCGATAAAGACTTCTCCGTCTTCCAATTACTGGGTTCCATTCTCTCATGTCGAATGACGTTGAAGATATTAATGAGGAAATCGTTGAGAATCAATCGCCGCGTCTCATTCATTTGTGGGAGGGTGTCACTTTTCAGTTTTATTCTCGATTTGGGTAAGCACCATTCGGGCGGACTGCATCCACGATGGAGTATATCAACCATTTCACACTCTACGAATAATAAAGTATAAGAGAAGAAATCTTTTGTATTTTTTTTTTGAGGGATGAGAAAAAGAAGAATATGAGAGAAAAAATATGAGAAAGAAAGAAGAATATGGAAAAGAAAGAGAATGACGTTCGTTTCCCTCCAGTTAAAAATATGATCACCTTCCAAGAATGAAAGGAGAAAAAAAAAATGAAGAAAATTTACTTTCAAATGAAAATAAATTGATACGTTCGCTACTTTTGGAATGTGGAACAAGAAGAATAACAACAGAATGGAATTTACATTATCTTCTGATTGTGTTCCGTTCCAATTAATAATATATGAAGAAAAAAATGAATTTTATAGTTTTTCTTTTCAACATCGACATTTCAAATTTACACCGTTCTTTTTCACTTTTCTATCATTTCGTTGATTCGTCATCATTCGACATCAATCAAACGTCATTTTCATATTTCAACAATCTTCTTTTTACTTTCCACTATAAACATCGATCATGTTCAAATCGAAAAAGAAAACTTAAAATAATTAAAGAGAAATTGAACATTTGTCTGTGAAAGAATTAAGGATAAATATCCAAAATATGTTACTGTCGATTCTCATAATCTTCATAGACGTTTCCACTATTCCGTTCTACATAATTATCATATGAACACGATTGATACGATTCAGGCGGATACGTTCCTGCCGCATATGAAATTAATGGAAATTGATTTCTTGGAAAATATCTAGATGGATATGATGAAAATGATTCCTGTGCACATGATTCTGATACGTATTGTTCTTGTGAACAAGATTCCTGTAAATACGATTCTTTAGAGCATGAATCTTGTACATATGATCCTGCAGAATATGATTCCTGTTGGAATGATCCACCAGAATGTGATTCCTGATGGAATGATTCTGTGGAATGTGATTCCTGTGCAAATTGTCCTGTAAATGGATAGGATACGTTACGAAACGTTCCTCCACAATCTGATTGGTGATGAAAGGATTCTGTCGAATATGATTCCTGATGGAACGATCCAGATGGATATTGTTCCTGATGAATTTGTTCTCCGACAGATTGTTGTGGACAAGTTACTATTGGATATGATCGTGCTGGACATAATTCTGTTGGATACTTTTCAGATGGATACGTTGTCAATGAATATGGTTGTGGTGTATAAGTATCAGATGGATGATATGTTCCATTTTCTGATGGGAAATATTCTGCGGAATAAGCTCTCGTCGGATACATTTGATTAGATGGATAATTTGTTGAAGAACGTTCTCTCAAATACATATGAGACGGATATGATCCGTTTGGACATAATTCTGTAGAATACGTTTCTGATGGATATGGTACAATTGTATATGATTCAGATGATGGCGGCAATGCACATGGATAATTCTTCGATATTTCACATTCGGATGGAACATCTCGTGGAGAGAAACATTCGGCTGGATATTCTTCGGATGGATATACATCACATGAACGATGATCTGTCAAATAAGTATCAGACAAATGAGTATTTGTGGAAAAGGAGGGAGATTGTCGTGCTGAATGATTTTCAGATGGATAAGAAATTTGATCAATTTGTGAATTGTCTTCCATATCGAATGAGGATGATAATAATTGTCGTCGTTTCTCATTCTTTAAATGTAACGATTCGAGATGTTGAATCGTTACATTCAATTCTAATCCTGGTGATGATGTATCATATGGATTGCGATAATCATCATCTTTCATCTCATTGAAATTGGTGGATTTGGATGATCGACGAAATGGTTTGAAAGAATGGAATTTTTCTTTCGATGAAATTGGAAGAGTACCAGGACCAATTCCTGGTAAGAATGGAGGTGGAAGTGTGGCTGGTGGTGGAATATTACAAATAAAATCCGCTGTAAATGTTGGCATAGCATATTCGGGAGGAAGTGGTGGATGAATTCTTTCTTCCGCTTCATTCTCTGTCTCTTCATCATTCTCTAATCGTCTTGGAGCTCTCTTGATGGGTCGATGGGCATAAAGTGTGTCATTATCATGTAGATATAACCAACAAGCACGACAGAAATATCGGAAACAATAAAGATCACGACAAAAATAAATTCCATCAGCATTCATACAACATGAGCAGATATGCTCCTCCAAATATGGATCGATTTGAAGTTTCTTTTGAAATTGTTCCGTTTTCATTTCAATATATTCCGATTGAACAGCTTGAAAATAATTATAGAAATTGGAGAAAACGACTCGGGCACTTCCGATAGGATATCGATGTCGATCCATATCTATTGCTACGAATATGACAGATCCATACAAATCATTCATTAATTGGAAAAGATGATAGGCAGTCATGGTGCCATGTAATGAACCGACGAAAACGGTCAATTTCGGATTGATTGCCAATTGTTGTACTTCCAAAACTTGTTCTTCCGAATTCAATTTATCTTCCATCAACGGATAATAAAGACAATCAGAAATTCTCCAAGGAATAATTTGAATATCTTTATCAATCTCTTTCTCTGGTATGGTCAATTGAAGATGATAAGATTGAAATGATGGATATCTCACCATTTCACATGTACTCAACATATCACTCACATCTTCATGTGTCTCCAACATCACATATGTATAACCGGGGAAACTATCCTTATTAATGAGTGTGATTTCTGATGACGTTGTACGAGTAGGCAAAGAAATTATTGTTGTTGTTGCTGTTGTTGTTGAAGAAGAAGGAGGAGGAGGAGGAGATATTTCCGATTCATTGGCAGTAAGAGATTCGATCGTATGAAGAGGTTCTTCAATGATAACTTCCGATGAGAATTGTGAGAAGAATTCATATAAATCATCTTCCGTACAATTGTGAGGGAGACCGCCAACGAACATTTTACAAGAGAATTTCGGTGGAAATCGACGAGGTCGACTTTTACGTAATATGCCTTGCCATAACCGTTGTCGTGGCCATTTATCTGATGATAAATTGATGAATTGGAAAAGAGAACAACTTCGAATTGGATGGGATGAATATTTCAATTGTTCCTGCTCCTTCAATCTCGTCCGATATTTGTAACGATCCAACAAATAAATTCTCAATTGATGATCATCTCGACTCAAAACATTCGCTCGTAATGCATTCGATTTTCTGATAAGATTCCTTCGACATGCCACACTCATCATCATTCCCACACATAAATCATCAAAATTAATCGAAGACAACGATTCCTCTTCTTCACAATTCAAACTAGTATGAACATCATCGAGTTCTTGAGGTATTTGAGTGTTAAAATTATCCATTCGAAACTCTTCATCACAATATTCTCGTTTAACATATTTATAATTTTCCATTTTATTTCCATAATAATTCTGTTCCTGATTATTCATTATACATTTCCCATAATTGTCCATAATATCATTTCTTAAATTTCTTGGATTATAATTCTCCAAATTCGCTAGATGATTCTCTGAAATTAAATTATTATCATTGTTGTTGTTGTTGTTGCTGTTGTTGTTTTCTACAATGAAATTATTCATATTTCCAGAAATATAATTATTCATCATATTTCCTGATACGAATGTTCTAACATATCTCCCTGAGAAATTATTCATATTATTCGGATGAAAATTACCCATAATACTTCCCTGCAAATTATTGACGGCACCGTTCAGATAATTGGGAGGACGGAAAGTGTTGACGGCTGCAGGAGGGAAATGACATAAATTGCCATTTTGAATGTGACACATATTTGTTGGAATGAAATTAGTGATATTTCTAGGAATGAAATTGCCCATGTTTCTACACGGGAAATTGACCATTCTTTCAGGAATATAATTTCCGATTCGTTGAGAGAGAGAATATTCTCGTTTCTCTGGAATCATATTCTCAATTTGTTGTCGAACCGAATTCGCAACTTTCACATCAACTAACTCGTCAATATTCTCGGAAACGTCAACGTCACCGATAACAGAACGGTTCTCCACCGTCATATCGTCATCGTCGATGGCAGCCCACAAATCAGCTGGAAGGGAATGTTCGAATTCCATCCTCTCAACCGACATTTAAAATACGTAGATATCACTCTCAATCAATGATCAGAGGAAAGAATGAAGGAATATGAAGGAAACTAATGGGGGAAAAAAGATGAGATAGGATTAAAATCGAAATTTCTATTCTATTGGCGACATGTTATTCGACCGATCAATCATTGTGGAGAAGATGTGTTTCGGTGGGAGGAATATACAAACATTTCTACGTTTCTCCCATATCTTCCTCAATCACACAATCACCTTACTACTACACACACACACACACACATACAGACACGAAAACACACACACACACACAAATCGATTCAAATTTACTAGACACAGATAGACTCTCGATAGAAATCTCCTTCCACTCATACATTCTGCTTACATATGTATAGAAGAAAAAGAAGAGAAACGGAGAATGTGCTTCAATCCACCATCTCATACCAGCACAATCTCAACAAATTGAAATATAGAAAACAGATGAATTTTAAGCTGCATTCAACTGACAATTGGAAATCTTCTCTCCTCTCCCATCAACATCCTATTTAAAATTGAAACAATTCTCCCAATCTCAATTATTTTCTCCACTCATATCCTCTTCCATTAACAAAAGAAACAATGAGAGACAATGTAAATCTTTAATGATTTTTTCTTTTTTTTAAAAATTGAGCTTCTATTCATCGAATTTCAAATAGACGAACGTCTTCAAATAATTCTCGGTTTTTGAATATTTTCAATTATAATTTCAAATCTTTTCAAATCGAATAGAATTTATTTTTCACAATCTTATTCTGTGAGTTCATGTTATGCACAGATGGTAATTATTGGAATTTAATTAAATGATTTTTAAAAGAAAAGAATGATTTTCATCAACTTTTAAATTTATTTATTAGTGAATAAATAATAAGTATAATAGTAGTTGGTTTGACCCGTTGAATAAATGAATAACAACAAATACTTAATTCGATTAAAATAATTTGTGAATGAATCATCGTTTCTTCCATTATAATAAGAGGATGTGATGAATTGTTTTCACATGAAATTCTGAAGCATTCCAACATCCACCACATTCGCATTCCGTACCAATAGAAGATTCCTACTATCTGTCCTTTCTACCACAACCGTTCCACTCAGATAATCGTGAATACCTCGCCGATATGGATTCTGCCAATGAAGTATCATCATTGGTGGTAGGACGGAAATGAGAAGATATTTGATGAAGTGGCGAAATAGTGCGCGGAAGAATCCCAAATTGGAGGATGGCAAAGCGATTAGTAAATGTTGCATTTGTTGTTGGAGATTAAGATGAGTCAATTGAATATCATTCGATGTGGTGTTGATGAATTGCTCCTGATATTGGTTGAGAGGTCGAACGAAAATATTATAAGAGTGAGTAGAGGATGTATATTTGAGACGAGTGACTGATTGGAGGATTTTGTCACATCTGATCACTCTCATTCTCATCAACAATTGGCCCAATGACGACCCATCCAAATAATGATAACAAATGGCATAATAGAAACTGGAGATGAAGAGACCGACCAACTCCAACAAACCATAAGTGCGCCAGAAGTCGTTGACAGAGATGGAAGTGGGCGGCATATCCGACGTGGAATTAATGGATTTCTGAAGGAAATCCGACGACGAAAACAGACGGCTAAACAAGGAGAATTTAACATTGTTCAAATATGGATTCGTATTGGAATCAGCTGAGAAAGATTGAATGAGTTCACCCATATAACTCACGTACGTCTTCAATTCTCCAATATCATAAAAGAAATAAAAGATGAACCAAATCATCACAAATCGAAGAATGAGAGCGAATATCGAATCTAGTATAACAGCAAAACATCGACGATGAAATGATGGTATTGAAAAGATAAATGTCTCCAACCATACTCTCATGAGCATCTTCTCGAATTCTAAAGGATTTCTTCCCATTGTCGTTCCATTCCCGCCATTTATTCCTTGACGGAAATTTTCCGCTCTCGTCACTACCGTCACTCGATTACTCTCATTATTCTGATGATAATTCAATAATTGATTTAATCCTGTTTGTTGTTGTTGTTGTTGTTGTTGTTGTTGGTTGAAACGATAAGAGAAATGTAATTTGACAACTTCCTCATTTCCATTATAAGCGATAACATCACCGCTATTATTGAAATTGTTATTATTATTATTATTATTAATCTCATTTGGAGTAATAATATTATTTGAAGAAGAATTGACAACATCATTAAACATCGAATGATCTATCATCAGTTGTTCATGATTTTCATTCATTTTCACTTTTTGGAATGAATTCGAGAAGGAATTCAATTCATGAAATCGTTGCGAATTCGATTCGAACACATTCATATAGTTTTTTGCGTCTTCCAATGCGCGTTTGGAAGCACGTTGACGCAACACAGTCTCCATATATTCATCGTCATGCTGGTGAGCGGAGGTTTGGATGAATTGGATAATATCTTTCATTTCCTCTCCCATGTCTTATCAGTAGTTCTCAGACGAATCTCTAAAGTTCGATAGGAATAAGAGAAATGAAAAGAAAATTCATAAATTCTTCGTCGACGACAAATTAGAAAAATACTTCAATTCAATTCTTCAATTACTTTCTACCGTTTCTCTCTATTCGATTTCATTATATTAGATGAATCAGCATAACTCATTCCGTCACTCTTCCATCCAATTTTCAAAAATTACTTTATTTTTTTTTTTTCATTCAAATCTTAAGGTTATTCTCTTATGTCGATTGTAATCATCTGCCAATCTTACCAAATAACAATTCATCTATAATCATCTTCCCAATTTTTTCTTTTCAAAAATATTATTCTTATATTTATTACTAACATAGTATGTTATATCTATTACATTTATCGCCTTTTCATAACTTAGCTTTTTTCTTAGCTTTCTTCTTAGCTTTCTATTAAGTATTGATTATGAAAATTTTAATTTGACTAATGAATAGAATGGTAGAAGAACTAAATTGAACCTTATTAAAAATGAGATAAATTACAAGGAGAAATTAAAGAAAATTCGAAGAGGATTAAGTTAAATGAAATTTATTCGTCTCAACAAATAAGAAATGATAAGGAGAAGAAAACTTAATAATAATATGATGAAGCGAAATCGATTTCTCTCATAGAATTGATGGTCAGAAATGACGAGACCTGATGAAAGAAATGAAGAAAATGAGATGAATACAAAAAGGAAACCTTTCATACAAAATTTAGTGAAATCAGTTATTTCCACTTTCATCATTCTCCCCATCAAATCTTTATTCTGTTCATTCTTATCTAACACGATCTAAAATTTGAGAATTTTATAGAATTAAATTGATAATGGAAATGTGAGAAACTTGTTCATATTCTTTATTGTGAGCGATGAATGATTTCTGATTCTCTTCTACTATCAATACCTCATATTTCTTCCCGATTCGATTATCATACGGTTCGTACGATTTGAATTTCTCCGTCATTAATGCCGTCCGTCTTCGTTTCTATGAAAATATTTATGAATTTATAAATTAAGAGAAATTTGAAAAATTCACTTCTTTCGTAGTGAGTTGAGGGAGAGTGGCGGCAATAGTTCCAGATCTCGGATAGAATTGATTGATGAAAACTGAAGTAAATTTAAATTCGTCTATTAATTGAAGTGATTGTTGGAAATCTTCTTCGGTTTCTGTCGGATATCCACAAATGAAATCAGTAGCGATATTAATTCGAGGAACACTAGAATATGACAATAGAATTTCTTGAAGAAAAAAAACGAAAAAAAATAAGAAAACTTTTTTTTCAAATAATTCACCAATTCTTTAAAATTCTCAACGGAATACTCTCTCCTCATATGTCCCAATACGTCATTACTGCCCGATTGCACTGGAATATGAATGAATGAATAAACTTTCTCATTCTTCAATATTCTACACATTTCTTTCATATGATTCATAACATATGGTGGATTAGTCATTCCTATTCTCATACGACATCCATCTGGTATCTCTTTCACTAATTCATTCAATAAATCAATTATCGTCACTCCCAAATCTTGACCATATGCCCCACTATCTTCCGATGTCAACCACACTTCTTTCACACCATCATCAAATGCGCAAATCATTTGATCTTTGATTTGATCGATCGAATAACTTTTGAGATTTCCTCTCGCCATTTTCGTTTTACAATATGAACAAGTATTTAGACAACCGGAATTAATTGCCAAAATTTCTACAAGTTTATTTTTTCGTTTTTTCGGCAATTTGAGATCTGGAGCATTTTTTCGATTTAATTTCTTAAAAATAATTTTCTCTTTTTTTTTCGTTTGTTCAATCGCTTCTTTTACTTGATCGATTTGATTGACACCGATAACTGGAATGTCGTCGAGGAAACTGTCTTTATATGATACTTGACCAATACAACCAGCCGCTACAATTTTCTTCCCCAAATATTTCCCATTCCTCACCCAATCTTTAAATTTGTCTTCTGATGGTGTCTTCGCTGTACAACCATTCAATATCCAAACATCTGCTTCCTCTTCTGTCGATACTAATTCAAATCTTTCTTTTGCATCTTCAACTATTCCACTCATATATTCCCCATCAGAGATGTTGTGAGAACAACCCCAAGTCTTGACGAAAACTTTTAATTTCTTATCTTTTTTAAAATTTCCAAATTCATTCATTTTCTCCATCTTCTCCAATGAATGTTTCGGTGTTGATTTCCCAATCGGTTCCACATATTCTCTCATTAAGTTCACTCCATCACATTCCACAATATCTTCGATATCCATTACACCGAAAAATGTGAAGTTTTTTTCGACTTAGAAATCAAAAGAAAATTCTAAAAGTTTTCTCTCAAACTCTTTTATATTATTCAATTTTAATATAATCTTTCACTTCCACACTGGTCATTTTTTTTATTTAAAAAAGAAGAATTTTTTTAAAAAATTTCTTTTACTAATTTTTAAGTTTGTAAACTTTTCGGGAAATATTTGGAAAATAATAAAAAAAAAATTTGAGTTTTTATGAAGGTAGCTGATTAAAATTATGAAGAAAATTTCAAATTTCAAATTTTATTCTTTGTCAAAATTAATAAATGTCTGTTCACTTCATTCAACTATTGTTGGAGAGGAAGAGAAGAAAGAAGATATGGATATTGAAGATTGGAGAAGGAGAATATTAACCAGACGATCCAAATTTGACAGGAAATTATTTAATTCATAAACATTCTCTTCATATTTGAAGTGGAGAAGAAGTTCACCATAATTGTCGATATCTTTCAATCGACTTCTCAATTTCGATGTGGACCATTGAATGGACGAATCATTCATCTCAGTGAGTTTGCAGAAGATTCTCAATTTTGTATGAATTTCAAAATCGATCCCGCTTACAAGTAATCTTTGTGCGGATTCATCTGAAATAAATAAGAAATTGAGACGAATTGAGAGAAAGAAAGAAAATTAACGACAAATTTTGATTTGATTCATCAAATGAGAAAGTTGACGTTCCGTTTCGTCATTGTGAGATGATCCTGGCAATGATTTTCCTTTTTAGTTTGTAAAGTAAATCTCTAAATCAGATAGAAGCGAAGTGGGGGAACTTTTATTGAAATTGGTAAAAAAGTTAGAAACAGAATTGAGAATATTTGGGGAAGCAGCACCTATTTTACGGTTAGTGGAGTGGTACATATTGTTAGTATCAATGAGAATGCTGTCCTTTTCATTATTATTCTCGTCTGTCAGTCATTAGAGATGTTGGAGAATTCAATGAAAAAGATATGTGAGAAAGAGAATGAGGAGAAGTAGCAAAATAAAAATACTTTTTCTTCCTATCGGAATATTTCGATAATTATTCACATTCGTTGGACTATAATTATTCTTGTTGTTGTTGTTGTTGTTGTTGTTGTTGGTGATAATGAAATCGGAATTCTTATTCTTGATTGGAATATTCTTCTTCGTTTCAGTTTTAGTAGATGCGTTATTGAATTCTTTCAATTTCTCTGCTCTTGTTGTATATTCATTAATTTTTTTTGTTAAAATAATTTTCCTGGAATTGGATTCGCATTTCTTTAACGATGGAATCATATATTCCAATCCATTGATATAATATTTGAAGGCGTGTGAATAATTACCCATCGTATCATGTTCGATCGCTTTCCGAATTAATGCGATACCTTTCTCATAACTCTCCTCCGTTGCTACGGATGGTAATTCGATGAAAGGATGAATGAAAAACTTCTGGAAAGATATCCGTTTCTTCACATCCTTCACCAACAGATTCTCCAATAAATTACGACAATCTCTTGATAATATAATTGATTTTGGTATCTGAAATTAAAATATAAAATTAAATTATTTATAAATATAAATAAAATCTCCAAACTTCAACTCTCCATTGAGTTTTGTCTGTTATTTCCAGTACCAGTTCGTCGATATGTCGTGAGTTGAATGGCGGTCGTCCAAATAGACATTCTGACAAATGTTGTCAACGATGACGAATGAGAAGAAGAAGGAAACCATACATAATGATACCAATCGCCCACAAATCCACTTGACAACTGTATGGTTGACCCTCCAGGATTTCTGGTGCCATATATAATGGACTGCCTTTGATTTCAGTTTCCGTTGGTTTCCTTTGGAGGAATCGACCAAAACCGAAATCTATTAATTCTCAACGATTCAATGAGATGAAAGGAGAAGAAGAAAACCTGCAATCTTTAAAGTTGGCGGTTGTGTCTTCGAAACGATTAAAATGTTTTGTGGTTTGAGATCATAATGACCGATGGCATGTTCGAACATATAACCAGTGGCCGAAGCTAATTTAAATAAATATGAATGAAAAGAAAAGAGAGAAGAAACATACCAATTTGTTTCATAAAATTCTGTGTCAATTTTTCAGTTAAACGGAAATTTTTAGCGATGAAACAAGCCAAATCACCACCGGAACAATATTCGAGAAGGAGATATATATGTTTCTTATTCCACTTTTTATAAAGAAAAGAAAAATCATATTTATTGTTCGTTGGAAGGTTTATATGTGGATGGTAACGAAGAAATTGATCAAATTCACGACGTTGTCATGTTTAATAGTTTTTAAGATTTCAATTTCATTAACGATCATATCTTTGGAGGAGGATGATAATCCTTCTCGATTAAGTCGTTTCATCGCATACGGAATATCATATTCATTCTGCAACGGACAATGAGAGAGCGAGGGGAATTTTGAGAAGAAACTTTATAAATACATTTCGTGACAATTCCATAAGTGCCGGAACCGAGAGTTCGTTGCAATTGGAAGTCATCAATTGTCAATGAATTGATCGATTGGAGATCGGACATATTCTCTCCTCATATGTGTCTCACCAACTCGATAACGGGGATGATGATGATGATGATAAATGAGAGAAATGATATACGTCTTTCAAATTAAATAAAGAATGGAAATCATTAGAATTTTTCAATAAATAAATAAAAATGGAGAAATTATTAATCGTTGAACAGAAATCGAAAAAAAGAAAAATCACAAATGTGACGATGTGACAGAGTGAGGGAGGGGGGGTATGAGAGGAGAAGAGAAAGAAGAAGAAATTAAATTAAAAATTCTTAATTATCTCAAATTTGAATTTTAATCAGGAATTCCCATCAAAACTATATTGATGGTTGGTGATAAATCTAGATTATTGTTGAGAGGATTGTAGAGAGCGTTGATCCGTATCAGAATAAACAGTGGACGTACTCTGACTGGATGGATTGTTATTATGATGATGATGATGATGACCATGTTTGTTGATTCGTTGAAAAATTAAAGTTAATTGTTTGATAACATCATTTGTTTCTTTTGGTCCGAATGAATATTTCTTTGTTAGATGTTCCAATACATTGGAATAGTCTGCTTCAGTGAATTCGTTACTATTATAATCGATCGAATCGAGTATTTCATGTGGTGTCCAATGGAATAATTCAAAATATCGATATGCTTTCATCAATTGAGCTTTCGTCACTAAAGCGGTGGATGTTGTCTGATCTTGATGAGAGACGAGTGCTTGTTCGATGGCGAAGATATTCCTCTGGATTTGAGAGATGTAATGATCACTAATCTGAATGTCTTTCGAGACGCCATGTACGAGAATGTGATAAACGAGATATCCAATACCGTCCCAAATACATTCGAGTCTTTTACGACTAACAGATGATCGAAATAAATCATAAATTTCATGTAATTTCCTTGTTAACAACAAAACAGAATCGACTTCTTTCTTTGTTTGATTAGTCGTATTGGCGTTATTGAGAATGGGATTGGTGGAAGTGGAAGATGAATTCGTACCAGTTAATGGAGCAGTGGCATTTTGGAGAATTGCATTCCCAAACAAATTAATCGTTGATTGTTCTTGATCAGTGAGTTGGAAAAGATGTTCGTCTGTAATCTTTTTATTGCGAAGAAGTGGTTGGAGATATCGGAGACAAATGAATCGAATCTCCAAATATAACGGTAACAATAATTGATTCATACTTGTACTCGTACAATTCTGACATGTCACTAATAACATTTTGATATATTGAGATAATTCATCAATCTCTTTATCAGTGAAAAGATTCTTCTCATTCTTCACAATCGTTTTCATTCGATTCGTATTATCGAGCGATTTAATCAAATTCTCTAATGGTGCCAAATGTGTTTTTTGAAGAAGTTCTTGTAACCAATGCAATGTCGAATGGAGATGGAGAAGACGTGATAACGATTTCTTATTCCAAATCAATTCCGTTTTACCAATTTGACATTTTTGTTGAATGAAATTCTGATGGAGAGAATTGACCAATTTGAAATGAATCTTCTCAGCATCACTAATGACGGATGTGGGCTGATAAATGGTAGTAGTGGTAATTCCTCCAATACTATTATTGGAAGTTGATGTTGTAGAATTGGAAGAAGATGAAGCTAATTGACATCGTAATACAATTTGCCAATTGGGTAAATTTGTATAAAATATTTTTAAATCATTATCAAACGTATGTCCTACAAATGAGAAAGAATGATGGAGAGAGAAATTTTAGAGAATATATGAGATAAATAATAATAAACTTGAACTAAATGCTTCATTGTGGAGTGTTCCGAGAATGATCTTAATATTTTGATCGACCCATGAACGAAATGTGATAATTAAATTAATCGCTTTCTCTGATAGAATGATGGAATGAGTGGGAATCTTCTCCATCACTTTTCCTAATTCCCAAATGGCTTTTCCAATTTTAACAGAGAATGAAAGGACAGAAGGTGGAAGAAGATCCAAATTCGTTCGCTCGTCAATCGACCAAGCAGGCAACGCACAAATAGTATCATAAATATCGATATGTTTATTGAAATAAGCGAATTTCGTTATTTCAATTTGCTCTTCCGTCAATTTCATGTTTTGTCCTTTCTCTTGTAATTCCATCAATTGTTCCTTCAAATTCTCTGTAATGTTCGACGCCTCTTCCAACAAACATTTCGCCTCGTTAACAATATTATTGACCCAAATATCCGAAATGAAAATATTTAATTTCTTCTTCAATTCCTCTCCAATTTGAGTGGAGGTTAAACGTAAAACTGTCGGCAATAACGTTATCAAATGTTCCGATGCACCATTAAAGAGAATTGGTGGTAATTCATAAATTGGATCATTAATTTTAAAATTTCTTTCATTTCCATTAAAACCACTTTCATCATCATCATGCTGTTGTTGTTGTTGTTGTTGTTTATCGTTAAAATGTTCATAAATGTTTTGTTGATCAAATTTCTCACGGATGGAAGTAAGAAATTGACCGATGTGAAATGAGACACCAATATCAGTTAATCGATATCGTTTTCCATAAAGTCGATAGAAAGAATTCTTTTTCTCTTCTGTTAAACCAGGAACGCCAAATCTATTAATGATACGTTGTGCACGATTGGTTTGAGTGAAGAGTGCATTCAAGAAATCAGGTGGCAAATTAAAATTATTCTTTATCTTCAATTGATGTCGTTGTTGTTGTTGATGACGATCGGAAGATTTCATTGAATTATTTTTTTTTGAAATTGTCAACGATTTTGGTAGAATGAAATTGTTTAATTGAAGTGAATAAAGTGAAAGATTATCATGTTGGATATCGTTCGGTAATAAATCGTTATTGAATGAAGAATGATGAAATTTCATATCGATGAGATGACGACAGATATAAATCATCAAAGTGGAATTCATTTGACGATCGATTTCCATCAATTCATTTGGATCATTTTTCACACTCAACAAAATCTTTTTCGTAATTTCGATATTTCTCTTCGTCAATTGACAATATTGTGTGGTCATATCGATGAAGAGTGCTAATAATTGGCCATTAATACAACGTCCATTACCGAAGATGTTACTCACAGCTAATCGGAAAAGAAGCATCGCTTCACTCATCTTTTCGTTGAGATGTTCTCGAACGATAATCTCGTAGAAATGTTGACAATATTTCTCATCTTTCTTATTCATTTCATTCAAAATGATAATCGATGCACATAATTCTTCAATCTCTTTCGATACATTGTCACTGTCAGCCACTCGTGAACTCTTCAAATTAATTTGTTCAGTCGTTATCGTCGAGAATTTGGAGAGAGTCAACAATTCTGTTTGATCGTTGATGGATCGATGGAAATATCGTTTGGAAATATTCTCTTCATGTATTCGTCGTTGATGACGGAGACTGGCCAAAATCTCATATTGCAACTCACCAACATCACGTTCCATTCGACGTCCCACCATTATATCTGGTGGTTGATATAATCGATTATGTTGATATGCCATTTGATCTGAAGTAATTCGTTGAATCCAAAAATTCGAATTGAGACTTCGATTCTCATCATCCAATAATAAATCATTCTCTCCCGATTTATTCTTATTATTCTGATTCTCCTGATTCTGTAAATATTGTTGTGATTGTGGCTGTTGTTGTTGTTTGTCGTCCATATCATTAATATTCTTACCTGATTGTCTCAACAGTTGAGATGGAAGAAGAAGATGAAGTGGATGACTGAAAATACAATAATTTAATCGATTCTTCATCGATGATTCTAATTCATCTTTTGATGATTTCAATTTCTTCCTCAAATCATCTAATCCCGTTAAATTAGATGGTATTCGAACTTGTTCATTATTCGTTATACCACTCCCATTACCATTAGATGATAATGCTTCGAATAATTGTTTATTTAATTGTTGAAGATGAAGATTGGATTCCTCATATAATTTCGATGCTAACAACCACTCATTCTGAATGGTGAGAGTGTGCACTAAATAAATAGATTTCCTCAAATTATCCGTCTTCTCTAGAAAAGAATAAATCAATTTATTTTGGAGCGATTCCATCCAAAGTGTTCGAATCTCATCGAATTTGATCGTCAATAAATTCTTCGACGACGACAACGAATCTCGCACACTCTTTAAAATGCGTCGCGATTCCGTCACTCGATCACATATTATCCCAATAATATTCAATACCTGATGTAATTCATCACGATGATTTCTTATCAACTTCTCAACATGAGTGTCCGCATTCTGATATTGGAATTCTACCGTTTGCTTCTGTTTCTCCCTTTGACGAACATCATCTGGATTATAAGATAAAGTTTGAATAATTTTTATGAGAACTTGAGTTGTATTTTCATTTTCCAACAGACTCATCTTTCCTCTCTTATTCTTCACACAATCGTATCAGCAAATGACAATCGACACAACTTGTTATTCTGATTTCTCTTTTTCTCATCTTCCATCTAGCTTCCTTTTCAAATTCATTTTATTTTTTTTCTCTTTTTTCATTCTCTCCACACTCTTCCCAATGACCTTCTCATCAAATCTTCTCAAACTCAACATGAATCACTAACTACACGATTAAATTCATCTACAAATCTCATCTGCATTCCCAATATAAACATCATTCTTCTACTCTAACTTACAAACTCAAATGAACAACTTTCTCATAATACATTTATTTTACATGATTTGATTCATTAAAAAAAAAAATTAAAAAATCATGAGATCTTATGTGAAATTTGAAATTTAATT
Source organism: Seison nebaliae (assembly GCA_023231475.1). Classification (NCBI taxonomy): domain Eukaryota; kingdom Metazoa; phylum Rotifera; class Pararotatoria; order Seisonacea; family Seisonidae; genus Seison; species Seison nebaliae. Next base: position 29,817 of record JALJEE010000381.1, read on the forward strand.
AAAATGTCAGAGAAATCGATATCGTTAGAAAATTCCTTGTTTTCATTCAGAAGGAAATTCAAAAATAAAAAGTTAAATTAGAAAACCGTTGACAAACTGAGAAATTGAATGAGAGATCTCGAATCTAATTCCAAGATCCAAACACCCGACAATTTTACACCATATTCTCCATTTCTATTGTCGTCAATAATTAATTATAGTATACTGAAAAGGAAATGAATTTGATTCTATTTCTAGAAATTTGATTAATACTTCTTCAATTTTGTCCGTTTTGAAGGAATTGGAATGAATCCATGATTTTTCATATAATATGGTGGTGGCATCAACGAGTGTTCTAAAATTCCTAAATTTCTCTTAAGTCGTTTAGCTTCCTCCCATTCATGCAGATTATCATTCAGCATACTATTATATGATGATTTTAAAGTCGGTAGAATTTCGACGAGTTTCTTCTGAAATTCATAGAGACTTCCTTCGTCCGAATATGCGATGTTATTCAGCAAATAATCATCGTCATATGCTGGATTTGTAGTCAAAGGGAAAGGTGTTGTCGATGATGGATTATGAGAGTCGAGTGTATAAACATGTGTGGCATCGGTATGTGGTGGTGGTTCCGTTTTTAACATCGTTATATTATTTTTACCACCAAATTTAAATTTCGTTAATCGTGATCTTTTCTTGTTTCTGGCTAATAATTTATTTTTAAAAGCCGGTCGGAGGTTTGCTGCTGGTGCTTTGGGTGCTCCATATGGTGATGGAGGAAATGGTTGAAATGGTACGAATGTTCGAGCGGCAAATGGTGGTTGACGACTATAATACGATTGAGTAGGTTGCATCTGTAATTGGAGAGGTGGAGGTGGAGGGGCAATTGGTGCTGCGACTGGTGGCATCGCTTGCACATTATACTCACTCTGAGGAGCTGCTTGACCTTGTTGCGGTAGAATAAGAGTAAGACCGATATTATATGGCATTTGAACACCAGGTGGATTGACATTGGGTACCGAAGTCGGTTCTGGTGGTGGTGCTGCCGATGGAGCGTCACATGTCGGTTCATTGGAACTTCCTTCAGCTTGTTCACATTCACATCCATTTTCTTCGGAATTGGGACCAGCATGAATTCCACTATTCTTCCCAGAACCGGCACCTTTCGAACAATATTTCATACATTTCTTGTCATATTTATTCTTCGTCTTACATTGACCACATTGCTTACACTGTTTAACACGTGCTGCCCTCACTTTTGTTGATTTCTTCACTTTCTTCTCATTCTCCACATCTAACGCTTTTTCCATTGATCGATAATAATTATCGGTGATGATCTCATATGGATTTCGAGTAAGAAATCTTTTTTTATTCACTAATTGTCCCCACGATATGATACCTTTAGGATTCATATCAGAATTCTGTAATTTCTTCTTTCCCAATTCTTCTCCTTCTACTTCTTTCTCCAATTTCTTTTCTTTTGTTTTTTTCTCTAACTTTTTTTCTTTTACCTTTTTCTCCAATTTCTTTTCTTTTACTTTTTTCTCCAACTTTTTTTCTTTTCTCCCGTGCTCCAACATCTTCTCCTTTAATTCATGTTCCAACTTCTTTTCTTTTCCTTCTTCCTCCAACTTTTTTATATCAAGCTCAAATTTCTTCGCATTTTGTTGACCATCGGCGAAAATTTTCTTCTTCTTATGTGATTTATGTTTCCTCGGCAGTTTCGGTATTTGATGTTTCACTCTTTTCGACATTTCATTCTTAAACTGGATCTTTCCCGATGATTTCTCCAATTCGTCATTTTGAATCATTTCCATAATCTGATGGAAACTATTAAATTGATCAGTCGTCTGACGTTTCCGTCGATTAATCTTTCTGAAATGGTATGTTGGAAGATGGATCTCATGCTCCTTACTATTCAACGATAAGATATCTTTGTATGTCAATGGAGTATCACTCATGGCACTTCTCTTATAGATTGTGGTGCTACCTTCTAATAATCGATTCACTATATTATCCAGAAAGTTCTCACCCAAATGTTTTCTCAATCGTGATTTTTGATCATTCTGCTGATCGTCATTCTCCTTTTCTTCAACTTTGAAAATATCAGATTTGATGAAACTTCTCACATCATTCTTCTCATTCTCATCAGTTCCGATTGGACGGTAGATGTCTGATTGGACTTTGGAGAATCGTTCATTCGCACTCTGCATTTGAAATTCTTTCGACGGTTCTTCTTTCAATATCGGTTCTCGCTTTTCAATTGGTGAGAGATATTGTGACATCTGATTATACCGATTTCTTTGATCGTCATACGATCTCAAGAAAAAATCTCTTTTTTGTCTCTTCTCTCCAATTCCTTCCGTTTCGTCGTTATCGTTCCACAAGTTCGGATAATCATGTTTGGAGGACATGTCGTTGAATACACTTTCGGAATCGCCCGCACTTTCTGCATCCGACAATCCTTGACTGATATCACTCGCCAGTAATTGTGATGGTGAATCTTCTTCGTTATACGCTAAAGACATTAAAATAAAAAGAATTAATTAGAGATGCAATTAAAAATAATTTAAACAATTATAGACATTATTATATTCCATGTTTCGTCGTGATCTCTCATGTTCTTCCAATTCCGTTAATGAAATCCAATTGACTTTTTTAAGGATTTCTTCATTTCGTCTCCGTTCTAGAACATTCCCTAAATGTTTTTCATTCTTTCTTCCCAATTGTTGTTTTGTTCGAAAATTATTTTTAGAATTTTTCATCAATTCTTTTTTTCTTTTATGAGGGTGTTGTTGTTGATTTTGAATATCTCTCTTCAATAATCTTCGTCGATTTCCGTTGCCGAATAAGCCAACTTGTTCCCATAGACGATTTGGTGGAAAGTTTTGTCCACCCAATTGATTCTTGATACGTTGTTGAATTTGTGCCTCTTCTCGAGCTTTGAGACGTTGTTGAAATAATTCTGCTCGTCTTCTTATCTCTTGTTCTTTCCTCGATTGTAATTCGTGCAATCGAATTTCTTCTTGTTCTCGTCGTTGTTCTAATTGTCGTTGAAAGAGTTCTTGTGCTTCTCGTCGTTGTGAATCTAACATCATTTTATTTCCTAATAATTGTTGTTCACGTAGATTAAAGGCATCTTGTACTTCGTCTCGTTCTGCTTTCTTTTCTTGTTCTTCCAGAATTTTAGCTAATTCTTCTTCTTGACTTAACTTTTGGTTTGGGTCGGCGATAATTCGATTTTCAGAAGAGAGACCTTTTTCACGATCACGTTCCATCTGTTGTTGAATGGCGAGATCGCGCTCTAATTCTTCAGCATCTTCCTCTTCAGTCGAAATGTTTTGATGGGAATAATCGCGAACCAAGCCCGACATCTCGTCCGCCTCTATCGTATCCATGATCTTTTTACTCAATTCACCCGGTCCCTGATGAGTAGTTCGATGAGGTGTTGGATATATTTTCTTCTTGTCCATTTGTTCTTTGACACTGTCCAATTTTGGTCGGATGGGATTTGTATTATTCTTCATATTATTTGCTAGAATTTCGTCACTGGGGAAAGCATTAGGTTCGATTTGAATAAAGGAATATTGAAATTGGAGGAAATAATTTAAAATATCTCGATTGATGAGGGAATATTTAACATCCGGTGGTTTGCTTTTTACGAGAAGGAAATAGAATAAAATATGAATTGAGTATAAAATTCTTATTTTGAGCATAGCGCAAAAATGGATTCAGGTTGGTCAGGTGATGCAGCCGGTTACCCGTTGTCGATGTCGGATGGCATTGAAAACTATTTTTTTTATTCTAATGGAGACAGTTCCTTTTTTTAATTCACTCAACTTAACAAATTTAATTTTATTTCCAATTCTTCTCTTCACTCTTTTCCATTGTTCAATTGGCAACTTTCGGTTGTTTAACGAAATAAAATTAATTCCGTTAAGATTCATGGTTATGGTTTCTCTTCCTTTTAGCTTGGCTTCTACTCGCACTCCTTCTCCTTCTTCTCCATTTCCTAACTAAACAGTTTTTTTTATTATTATTCCTTTTAAAATTAGAAGTTTTATTGTTTAGGAAAGGAGTCGAATGTCCAGATGAAGAAGAGTTCAAATAATTCTTTAAATTAAAATTTCTTTAAAATACTCTCGTTAAAGACAGAAGAAAGAAGAGAAAGTGAAAGAAGAAGAAGAAATAGAAAAGAGTGAAGACGAATGTGTTGCGGAGAGATATGATGACGTGGAAGTTAATTACGATGACTCACAAATCGATCTGGTTTTACCTCCTGGAATCATCGGTCGTATCTGGTTCGCTATCGAATATATGAATGAAGGATTTCTCCGAATCACATTAATCAAAGCGAGACATCTAGTTGCCCCAGATAATGCACTTATACATTCCTTAGCCAGGTCTCTCTTCACATTAGAATAAATTTAAACTTAAAAATTTTATTCGTAGAGTCCAAATTTTACCTGAACATGATTTCAAGCAAACTTTAGTGCACAAAGGAGCTAATCCAAATTATCATGAAATGTTATCATTCGATGTACCAGCAGCGGAATTATGTCGACGATTTGTAAAGATTCAAGTGATGAATGCCATTAATCCTCAAGTGCCTTATCCCATTGGCAGTTGTTATTATGCGTTGGATGATTTTTATTCGGCTCATTCAGTCGCTTATGGAAAAGTGGTGTGGAAAGATTTAAGACCAGATCATACGGTTCCCATTTGATCTTTTCATTCTACTCATCATCTTTCGATAGAATTCAATGATTTTATTGAAACTCGGGGTTCGTTATGATCATAAAGATAAAATTTTATTGTTACTCGTCAGTCAAATTCAAGCGCTTTATACTCGTCAAACTGCAAGTCCATTCTCTTTATTCAATTCGATGTAAATCTTGTTATCGTTAGGAGTATATGTTCAAGCCACATTGATTTGGTTGGGACAACCGGTTGTAATGAAGCAAGGTGGTTATGTGACATTGAATAAAGGACCGGAAAATGACGTGAAGACGGCGGTACAACCATATCAAACGAAATTTTCTTTCATTTTACCGGAACGTGAAGAAGGGAAAGGTGTAAAATTGGAAGAATATTCTTTGTTCATCGAAATGAAGAGTGATTTAAAGGAAACGGAATTTGTGGAACAGTCCGATCCCACTTTAGCCACCATCATTTTGGGAATTAAAGGAGAAACGGATTTGATCGATTTGATTGATAAACCGAGCGATTGGTTCCAAGCACAATAATTTTAATCAATAAACAAAATTTAATAAGCAAACTTTTAATAAAATTTCATTTAAAAAAATTTCTTTTATTATTATTCATTTAATATTATTCCAATTTTGGGTAAATTTTTATGCAAAATTAAATTATTTTATTTTATTCTCATTTATCTGTGTATGGGAGAAAAGAAGAAAATTTCTTATTGTTTCATTAAAACAATTATTGAGAAGAATGAATATTTTGAAGAAAGAATGGAAGAAATTTAATGAGAAGCGTGATATTGTGAAAAAAGAGGAGAAATTGGTGAAAGAAGATGAATGTTTCCAGATAACTGAGAACGACATTAATTTGAGTTGTAACATTCATATTGATGAAGTTCGCGCATTTGTTGATGATGTGGAAAGGAAATTGGGTGCTCGAATAACTATCGATTATCGTTCCTTATTGAGATCGGAACGAACACCCGATTTTCAAGATATGGATAACAATCAACCGTTTCAACTCAATTTCAAATCATCGGCAATGAAAACGGGTGATTGGTGTGACGGTTGGAATCATAAGAGGAAATTACAAGAATTCATGATAAAGAACAACATACTTCAACCAACCGTTATTGAAGACATGAATAATCCGGAGAATTTAAAAGCATTTGATGACAGACAAACATTTCACGAACAAGAAAAAGGACCAATGTCGAGTACGAGAATGTCGAGTACGAGAATGTCTGGTCGAATCGAACCGAAAGGAATGACAATGGATAAAGGTGAGACGATATGTCATGAATTATTGCAGACAACTGAAACGCCAATGATTAATAAACATCAGGGAAGTATTGACAAGATCGTTAAAGATTCGGAGAGTGCAGATACGAAAGGATGGAAAGATAAGAGATTGATTGGGGAAATCTGTTTCCAACTCGATCGTCGAATACTCCAATATATTTTCGGTCAACGAGAACGATGGGATAAGAAGAATAATGTAAAAACGGTCAATTGTCAACCATTATATGGTTATTCGACCAAATGTCTCTTGTACTATATTGGACAACATTCGATTAATATAGAAACAGGATTTTTTGATGATAATCTATATATGGAGAACTATTATCGATATTGTTATTTGTTTAGATCGTTAATCGAACTGAAATATGACGAGAGTATTCATCCTCAATTCTGTCATGATCTCATTAATGAGTATAATGTACTTCCCAAATATTTGGCAGATCCACAACAATCATTAGCAGAATTACGAGCAGTTCTCGCTTCTCTTTGTCGACCGGAAGATAAGAAGAATATTTTAGTCGTGTTCGATTGTCTCCTGTTCATGTCATTGGAAGATAAGGAACGTTTATTTCTATATTAATCCTTTTCTATCGTATTATATTCATCAACCACATTCAATAAATTCAAATTAAATAATTGATACATGTTACATGGAATTAATCCGTTAATTTCAGCGATATATCTCAACTTCGTACGATAAGTTTCTAAATTTTTCATGAATTTTGGAACTTCGATTTTGTCTCGTTGTATTTTAAATCTTAATCTACGTGCATCACTTACTGATATTTTACCACTCATCAAGAGAGTGAAATCGATTTTATCGATATTCCTCAAAATATCGACGGCACCATCGAAATAGGCGTGAATGGGAATCTTGTTCAATTTCGAATTTCTTAAACATCGCTGACACATTTTCACACCTTCCGCCTGATTAGCTATATATGGCTGAATTAATTCGAGTACATAACTCATCGTATGTTGGTGCATGAGATAAGCGACGTCTAAAATTGAAAGAATTATGATGGAAAATGATGGAAATGTTGAACAATATGACAATGCAGTTCGAAAGAGAAGTGGTACATTAGCATTGATGATTCCATTGATGGTAGCTAATCCTTCTTCAGTTCGTCGTATCTGATAGTCGACGAGAGGACTCAAACCAAAATTCTTTCGAGCATTATGCCAGAGTTGTTTATGGTCGTTGGTGAATCGACAATAATGTGTTCCGATCTCATGGTCGGAAAGACAGAGAATGCCCAACTCTCTCAAATACGATTGATTTGATTCAGAATCTTCATTTATTATTAAATTTATCTTCTTCTTCTTATAAGCTTTCGTACTGTGTTTCCTAGTCAACAATCGTGCGCTAATGATTAATTGGAGAAGTTGTTAACGGATTTGTTATGGGTAGAGTTTAGGAAGGAAAGAACTTGCAACTGAGATCGGTAGTGAATTCTAAGAGAATGTCGGAGATGCCACATAATCGAATGTATTCTTGAACTAAGTCGTTGGCTTGAGCCACTTCGATCGGTTTTCCATAACATAACGCATGAAATTCCTCAATATTGTTAAAGGAATTCTTTACCATATCAAGTATATGTCTAGCTTCACATACCAACGGAAATTTTATGCGAGTCATGTTAAAGAAACGAAAAGGAAAGTAACTTCAATTTCAATTTTCTCCTAGTTATTTACAATTTCTCATTTTCATTTGGCAATTAATCAGAAACTAATATTATCGATTATTCATCGTTGTTTTATTATTAAATAAATAATCAAAATTAAATTTCCAATCGTTTCGACGTGAAAGAATGAATTTCCAACACTTGAACGACGACGTCAATGAGCCGTGACTCGTATCTTCTCTCGTTTTCCATATAAATCTCGTGAAAGTTTTTCACTAAAACTTCTTTCTAAATTATCGTTGTCAACATGTCATCCCGTCCAAAGTATCGTCTACATTACTTCGATATTCGCGGTCGAGGGGAAATCATTCGATTGATATTCAATTTTGCCAGTTTCGTTCTCTTTCTAAATCATCTTCTTTCTATCATCAATCTGATATAGATGAACCGTTCGAAGATCATCGAATCGATTTCAAGAAAGAATGGACGAAAATGAAACCGACAACGCCGATGGGTCAAGTTCCTGTTTTGGAGGATATATCAAATTTGGATGAAACGAAAAATAAGCGAATTAGTACAATTGTGCAAAACTCAACTGATTCCACTAAAGTCAAATGTCAAAGTTTAGCCATCGCCCGATATCTTGCCAAAAAATTCAATTTAGCTGGTCAAGATGATATGGAACAATATCAATGTGATGCGGTTACTCAAACGGCATCCGATTTATTTATTCGAGGTTCACTTCCATTTTTTATTTTTTGAGATAAATTATTTCCATTAATTCCAGGCCAAGCTTATGGGGTTTTTCCTCAAGTCGCACTACAAAAAGAATCGACAGAATTACGTCAAATTCTCGAAATGTTCAAATCGGATGAAATTCGGAAAACGATGAAATTATTAGATAAGTTTTTCAAGGAAAATCAACAGCAATACGAAGGTAGTCCCTTTATTGTGGGGAATCAAATGACGTATGCCGATCTGTATGTCTTCTACACTCTAACCACAATTAAAGCAATCGCTCCCGAGTATGTTGATAAATATTCGAACACTTTAGGACAACATTATAAGATGGTGAAAAATCATCCGAAATTGAAGGATTACATAAAAAATCAGAAATCATCGATAATGTAGAAAACAGATGAATAATATTTAACTAATCGACATATTTGCTCACTTTTAATTGATATTCAAATTTATAAAATTTCAATAAATTCTACAAAATTTTTTGGCTTATTCCACTTCCCGTTACCATGACAACGAATTTAGATAACTATCAAAATACATATGCTGACTCTCAAATAATTGCTGGTGTATCGATCAATGATAGGACGACGCAGACGGATGAAATCGAATTTCCGATTATTAAAAATATCAATGATGAATATAATCAAATTACATCGGTTCGTTTCAGAATCCCTTCCGATTTCCATAGTTTCTTCTTCAGTTGACAAAGAAATTACATAAACAAATCAAAAATGATTATGAAGTGATTAATTTGAAGTTTGAGAAGGATTTAACTGATGCCAGAGATATGATGTTTCTTTTCATTTTATCTGAACTAAGAATTAAATTTTTAATAAAAAAAAAAGATATGAAGAATTCAAAGACAAATTACAACATAGAAAGTCGGAAGAAGAAAAGGTTAGAGTGTTGTCGAACAAGAAATTGAAATTATTGAAAAGAAATTTCGATTGTTGCAAAAAGCCTATCAACATCAACTGAACAATGAACTTGCCATGTTGCACAGTGAATATGAGAAGAAGATTGCTAATCTGATTGTGGAGAATGCCAATTCATTGGAGAATAACCGCGATGATTACAAAATAAAATATTTTTCTCTCTTGACTAAAATGGAAGAGGTGGAGGTGGAGAAGAAACACGAGAAAAGGAAGATTGATGAAATGAAGATTAAATTACAAGTTCATATTGACTTCTTTTTCAACCAATTTATTTTATGGAATTGCGAGATAGAAAGAAGCGAAGGAGGCGCTCGAATCGATGACTGAAGAATTAGTAGAGAAAGAAGAGACATTGAAAAAGAAAGATGATCAGATTGATGAATTGTACAGGAAAATTCGGAAGATCAATAAAGTGATGTTGGATTTAAGTTAGCAAAATGATATTTAATTTCATTCTTGAAAATTATTCATTTCAGATGATAAATATGAAGAGGAAATGAATAATCGGAATACGATCGATGAAAAGATGAAGAAACTGGAAGAAGAAAAATCAGAATTAATAAATAAATTGAATAATTTCGATAAAGTTATCAAAGAGAGTAGTAGTGATCAAGTGAAATTGACGAAGGGTTTACGTGACAAAATAGAAAAGGTTAAACACCTTTATTGGAAAAAGTGTGAAATTTTTATTTTGTAGTTGGAAGAAGAAGTGGGAGAACTTCAAAGAAAAGAAGAGGATCATAAAGGAATGATAAGAATTTTGAAGAATAAATTGAAAACACGATCAACTTCTCAAATGTCGATGAATACGTTGAATGAGAAGGCTCGATCATCCACCGACGATTACGGCACCACAGCTGCATCTTCATTGAATTATCATTCGAAAGTCGAAATTGTTGAAAATACAAAAATTCCTGTTTCGGAGGACAAACTTGCGGAAAATAGACACAATTTGGAGACACAACCGGAAATCGCAGAAAAGCCTGAGGAGGAAATTAAAAAAAATGTTCAATCGATGAACGTTAAAGAAGAAAAAGAAAAAAATAAAAATGATCCGAAAGAAAATTCTCAAAATAAAAAACAACAATTTGAAGAACCAAATTCCAGAGTAGAAAAGAATAAAGAGAAAATTGCAGAACGGGATTTGGCAACTAAAACAAAAATGAAAGATCAACGTATGATAGCGTCAGCATCTACCAGACGAACGACATCATCCAAATCTTCCGGGTCAGGAAATTTGACATTGAAAATCGAATTATTGGAAGAGCAATTAAAAGAGCTGGAAAGAAAGTTGACCGAATCCACCACCATCAATTCAATTCTATCAAGAAAGAATGAGATTCTGATAAATATGTTAGAGTTTTAATAGAATTCTTTCCTAATTAACTGAATTTCAGAACGAAAAAGTTGAAGGAAGAAATGTATGAACGTCATCATATTCTTAATAATTTTCATGAATACAGTACACCAATACAACCGAAATTATAAAGGGAAATAAATTAAAATTTTTCTCAAATACTTTTCCCAATTTCAACCAATAAATGCGAATTTTGCTATTTTCAACACTGATGTCGTTACAGCAGCTACCGTTACAGTACTGATGACGGTTTTCGCTGCAATTAATGCATATTTCTGAGCAAGTTGATATTTCTGATTGGTTGGACTGAGATTAGACGGGATCGGATGATTCCTCAACATTGAGAGAACAGTAATCGATTTGGGTAGTCGATCCTCGACGATTTTCTTAACAAATTCTCGATCGCTTTTTGTAATCTCTTTAATTTTATACAATTCCTGATCGATGGAATCGTTGACGAGTTTAAGAAATTCTTCCCGTCCACCTAATTTACTCAACATCTCGTGAATTGGATTCCTCTCACTTGAATTACCACCATTCAATTTTTTCGTTAGTTGAACAACTTTTCTTTTACAAACATCGATTGCCACTTGATGTGGACAATGTTCACTCTTCTTACAAATCGATAAGAGTCGATTAATAGTATATTTGATTGCATTGGAATTCCGTTCCGTTAAGACGATGTTCGACGACGAGTAGAATACTTCGCCAATAATTCTTAAGAAACTTCGAATGGCATTTTTTATTTGAATCATATTCTTTGTCTCAGTAATACCGGCAGATAATGGATCGTCACTTAACATAGTCTCATTTAATGCAAATTGAATATACGACATTACATTATAATATTTAATGTAATCGATACTCGTAAAATTTTCAGGAAGAACTTCTCGATTCATCACTCTCATTCGCCATAAAGCTAAATCTAACATATGTTTCGTTTTCTCGATGGGACCGCTAAGAATGAATTGTTTAATATCCACTTTACTATCACGAACATGATAATTGAAATCGTTATACGATTTGATCTCTCCTAACCAACGGGCGATCTCTAAAGCGAATTCGACGAGTGTCGGTATGGAACAGTATCGATTCACCAAATAGAATGAATGACTTAACATCCCACGGAATTTCAAAGCAATTCTCGGAATATTATAATATTGTGCAGTATATTTATTACGAAAATTATTATGTGCTAATTCTAATGCCACTTTGGAAGCCAAAGGGAATAATCTGGTAGTGACGATCGTATAAAAGAAGTTGAGTAAAATTTCCATTTGGCGATTAGAACATTCGTAACCACTCTCGATGACTAGTGGATGTATCTCCACTTCATTCTGCTCAATATGTTTCACTTCTTCCACCGTCATATTCTTCCAAATATCTTCACAGACATTATCCAACTGTTTAATACATTGTTCGACTTGTCGTCTTATATTCTGTTCGGCGAACGATATGGTAATATCGAAACTACTTTCATTTCGCTTCATCTCTAACTTATCCTCATTTCTATTTTTCTCATTGTAAGTGGTCTTATGTTTCGTTTTGAAAATGGCCAAACCCACAAACATTAGGAGAAGTAACGACTTAAAAAGATAGTGGAAATTCATTGAAATAAGAAAAAAAATTTGTTTTCGCGGAGAAATAAAAAATAAAAAATTTTTGAAGAAAACTCAAAATGAAAATTTTTTGTTTTTGGAACAAATGGACGATTGAATTTTTGTTCGTTTTAAACTTATGATCATTATTTTCCGTGATTTATAATTTAACGCACAATGTTTCACAATTTACCATCAGATACAAACTTATTAATGTTTACAAAGTGATTCAAACTCATCAAATGAAAATTAATTAAAAATTTTAATTGTGAATAAATAGTGATGAATTGCAATTAAGTTCAATTTCAGTGTAGAGAGTTTTAATTAAAAAAGTAAATTGATTGTAATATTAAAAAAAGAAAATACTGTTTCTAATTTAAGAAATCTCAATGAGAATCGAATGAAATCGACGACTAACCGACTGGTGATTGGAGTGGGAGGAGAAGAGATAAGAATTTAACGAGGGAACAAAAGTGACTTCTTCCAAACTTATCTCATTATAATCTCATTAATTGTATTGAATGACATAATGAAGGATGATAGTAGGAGATGATAAATTGAGTGAAAGTTTGTTATTTGAGGAAAAGTAGAAATTGTCCATGAATGACGTCATGTTTAGTTGAATTGTAGCTGGTAACTATTTGATAAAATGATATAATTTAGTTTAATTCTTCGAAACTAAAGAGAAATTATGGGGAAAAATCGTCGTTTGGCACGACGACTACCACCAATTGATGATTCATGTGATGACGAAGTAGCTGATATTCTGAAAAAGGATCGACCCAAATCATATCTCGATATGAAAACTAAAGATTCATATAATATGAATTTATATCGTACTGCCGAACCGTATCCAGAGAATGATTCCAAACAAATTGTTCTTCATTCGAAAAGTCAGAATCGACATCAATCGCTAGTTCTTCCATCAACTTACAATGTTTGGTCGAACGACCAATTCCAACAACTGTTGGACGATACAGGAAATAATTTAAGAAATTTATCCAATCTTCAAAACATTCAACAACGCAATTTCATCAAACAACAACAACTCATTCTGTCAGCCACCGAATTTCATCAGAGTGATTATCATGATCGTTTGGTGAAGGATATCGAACCGAAATCCAAACCAATCATACAACCGATGGATAGTCGTACCGTTGTTACTCTGGAGGAATTGGATAATCGTAAACGGATTCAAGTTGAACTGGCCGACCTAAATCGCTTCGGGAATTTCCTTCCATCAGACAACATATCGAATGACGGAATTCAGGAATTTGATGATTCTAGTGACATCTCTACTTCTTATCGGAAAGCTGGAAAACGATTTCCCGCCAGCGATAACACAGATAAAACAGATGAATTTAATCGTGTCCATAATCTAATTGGACATCATGATGATGGAGATGTCAAATCCGTTACCACTAAAGCGTCCGACATAGATGTCAAAAATACGGACGATGGTGAAGTTATTCCACCACCACCCGTAATACAAGTGCCAGAAGAAAACGGTGACAATGAACGATTAAATGATGCTGTTAGTCGTCACACCGATAATGATGAATCAATTCATGATAATGTTGAGGGAGATGATGATGGAATTTCACTCCATTCAACAATTCCATCAATACCAGAAAGTTTTTTTCATTGAATTTTTCAAAATTTTTTATTTAAAATTAATTTTTTTTATTAGATGAACGAAGCGAAGAACCTAATAAAGACTTAGATGATGAACAGGAACCGAAACCATCAGGTGAAAATGATATAATTAACGAAGAATTGAATAAAAATGATGATGAGACAGATCCGAAGACATTACATGACGACTTGAACGATCACAAAATCATCTCTTCAGATGACGAAGGATATTCCGATGATGATTCTTATTATAACAATGGTCTCAAAGACAAGGTGGAAGAGGAGGAAGAAGAGAAACCAACTGGAATCAAACGATTTTTACCGAGATTTGGTAGGAAGAAGAAAGTGGCTAAAGAGGAACCGAAAGAAGAACCGATGCCCGGAGAGAAACCAGAAGGAAATGCTTTCACCAGATTCTTCAGACGCTTCCGACGAAAGAAAGATTAGAAGCAAATTAAAATGGAAACAACAAGAAATTTTAATAAAATAATTCTCTTAAATTTCAAAAGCAAAAATCTTTTATAGGAAAATAATGAAGTTCTCTAATTGAAGTTTAGATGATTTCCATGTAAATTATTTTCCTTAACTTTTTCCTTCGTTTATTATGAAAATTATCTTTCAACATTTTAATTTTATTTTGAAGAATTGATTCATTTATCTCCCTCTTCTCTCTCTTTCAACATTTTTTTTTCCTAATTAAACTTATGAAGAACATTGAACATAAAAAGAAAAGAATTGAAAATTTGAGAAAGTAGGATATCTACTACAATTAGAATTGTTAATTATGAAATTATTTTGAATTAAATCGAATAGTTTGTTATGAAATTAAATTAAAGTATTTAAAGTTAATTACTTGAAAGATTTAATGAAAGGAATTGATTGTGACATTTTTTTTGAGAAGGAAAAAGTTTCATGAAAATCATTTGACGAATTAATCAGTCGATCCATCAAATATTGATATATGTCAATAATTTTTATTAATAGGAAAGTTCAATATGTTGGCAATTTGGAATGCAGACGGAATTGGCGAGTGGACAGGATGGAGGGAGGAGATGAAAGAATAACAAGAAATTTAATTAATAAATGGAGTAGGGAGGGAGTGGGAGGTTTTGGGTGGAGGAAATGGAGAGAAGAGAAAAACAATAGAACAATATTTTTTATTAGAATTGATACGAGAATTATTATTGTAAGAGAATTGTACAATTAAGCAATTTATCACAATTATCAATTCCATCTGGAATATGTGGAACACTCGAATCGTGCACATAGCGAGCTTAGCATTTGATAGAGAAGCTGCCATATAATTACAGTGGTTTGCGCTGTCAGATTTGTAACATTGGATACTGATGAAGTATCGATTTTGCATATTTCCTCCTCGTTCAATTTTCGTGCTTACCACCAAACATAGACCGGATAGGAATATAAGCGAAATATGTGGTAGAGGTAAAAGGGAACGACAACTATTAAGTTAAATTAGGAAAGTAAGGAGTATGAAGGCACATCGCGAATAAGGAAGACAAGCTAGGAAACCGACAGAAAACTGAATAGATGACTTTTCTGTTGTGCAAACTATAAGTAATAAAAGAAGAAAAAGAAAAAAGAACATGAAAATGAATTCGATCAGATATTTCTCTCTTATCATTTCTCTCTCTACTCGTCGTCCGACCACATTCTACTGATATCGGGGTGGCAGACGACGAAATAATAGCACGACAATAAAGAAGAATAAGCAAAAGAAATTATGTCGGTAATAGATGTAGTCAGCAAGTAAAATAAGTAAGTAAGTAAGTAATCATGAAAATCATAAGAATAATCGAAGAAGAAATAGAAGAAGAATAAACGATAAAACATAAATCAAACAACTTCAATTTGTACATTTCTACCAACGTATGATGTCGATGTATGTACATAACATTTGTCAATCTCACTAATTTTCTCATGGAAAAATCATTTCAAACTCATCTCCGTTCACTTATCATCATGATTATCAGATCAATAGCATATTAGTGAGCACGTATTTGGAAAACATGATTGTGTCATGACCAATCATCTATTATCCCATTATCATCTACTTCGATTTCTTATTATTATTATTAGCATTATTGGGACGATCAACACCTTGCCAAACATTCGACGTTCAACTTTCTCTTGTCCATCTCATTGTGTTTCACAACTCTTTCTAGTATATCTCGACAAAACTATCGATTGTGGTACTGCGAGAGAAATTGATGGTGCTGTCATCTATAGTCAATCTGGTTCCGTATATAAAGCAAATACTTATTGTAAAGTCATTCTTCAAGTTCAACTTCTTTTCTTTTCGTCATCTAAATTCATTATCATCCCTCTTCTCATTAAATTTGATCACATTCCCTCTCACTTTGAAGGCGAGAACACCTGGTTGGAGATTAATGATGTATTTCGTCTATTTCAACATCACATCCACTTCTTCCTCTCATGGATTGAAATGTTCGGATAAATTAACAATCTATGATTCGTATGAAGCCAATGAGCATAATGTGAGAGTTAGTTCACTTTTATTCACCCATCCCATTAAACTTCTTCCCCATTTTTTAAAAATTATAGCCAGATCTTGGTGGTATGACTGGTCTATGTAATTTCGCACCTGTAAGACCAATATTTTTTGGGAGTTCACTTACCATCGAATTCTTTTCCGATGATGATCCAACTGATAATGGAAGCGGATTCCAAATTATTGTGACGTCTTTCTTTGATGAGAAATTCTACAGGAAATGGAACAATTTTCAACGATATCGAAAAAATTTTAAGAATTCCCAACTTTTTAAAAAGTATGAGAGTATGAAATACATAAAACTGGATGTGAATCGAATAGAGAACGTCCGTTTACGATACACTGCTCAACATTGTACAGATGCAGCCAGAACTTTATTATCGCACTCGCGGTCGTTAGTGGAGAATATTGCTCAATTATTCTTCTGTCCTACACAATTGTCTCTCAATCAATTTCCGCCAATGAATAGTGTAAATGATTATGATAAATATTTGAATGACGCTCAACATATTAGTCGATCGAATGGTTTGTGTATATCAGCTGATTTGGTATGTGATCGTATAAAACACTGTCATTCATATTTCAATTCGTCTGACGAAGAGCACTGGGCGTGCAATGCCAATGAATTGCCACCATTCTCCAAAAATTTCCAGATATCTAATAACCATAATGGAAATTTTAATGATGTAAATCAGAATAGTGGATTTGAATGGTTAAACATCTTTGGGCTATCAGTTGAAGCATTGATCACTGTTTCCATGGCAACGATTGTCACATTAATCAGCATAATTATTGCGTGTGTGATATGTTGTTGTCGCAACGGAGGCCCATTCAGCTGCTTCGTTCGTTGTTGTTGTTGTTGTCACGAGAGAAACAATTCATCCAATTCTTCCGTGTCGTCAATTGGAGCGTCGTCGATAGAAATAATGGAGAAGAAATCGAATTTCTGCTGTTTCGCTCATCATCGAAAAGATCGTTTGGAGAAGCGCCTGGCACAACAAAAACATTTGACTGTACAGAATATTCGAAGTAGGAATCGGAACAATTCGAAAGAGAAATGTTCCTTAATTCTGACAGACAGGAGGACGTTGGAAGAAGAATATCGAAAGAGAATGAAATTGAAAGATAAAGAAATCCAAAGTGAATTGGAGAAGTTTGATGAAATGAAACCGAACGTGAAAAATAAAACTGATACTATCGGTTATCAACATCAGATTGTTATGGCAGAAGATCATCAACATTTAACAAACGAACTAAATGAAAATCAATTAGGTAATTATGCGAATAACATGACGACGTTACCGAAACAGAATCAATATTTTTCCTCTCCCCTCCTCTCACCTACTCATCCGAATAATACGATTAATGTAAAGAACGTTCAATCGCCATCAATGATTATCGTATCGAGAGCAAATACATTACGAACATCCCAATTAAATGATCCACAAAGTGTATATCGTACTGGATCTTTACTACTCTCTCCTTATGCACCTGACCACCAACAACAACAACAAGAGACATTAAAAGAACTTAATAATCATAATCCTAATATTTTTTTAACAACAAATCAACAACAACAACAACAACAATCAGAGCAACAAGGTCAAGTTCGACCTTCATTAATACATCACCCGCTTCACCAACAACAACAACAACAACATCAACCACCACAAATCTTATTGACTTCTGATCCCAATCAATATTTAATTAGTCCGGCTGATAATATCATTCACCAGCAACAACAACAACAACAACAACAACAACAAATTCCCCAGCAATTAACTCATCAATTTCATCATTTTGCTCCCATCGAAAAACGGCCTCAATATTATACACCGACATTGAAAAGACATTGTGATACAATTGATCGACAACAACATCCGTCGCAAATACCTGTCAATCTTCATCATCATCATTTACAACAGAAGCAGCCACAACAATCGAACCAGCAACAACCTCTTCGAATGATGACATCGTTAAATGGTGAACAATTTATTAGTCGACCAATCTACGGATCGTTGTTGAGACAAAATGGACAATTATATTTTGTGGATGAAAGATCAAAATGAAACTTCTCAACATCTTCCACTACTTCTACCTCAAAACCGAAATTTCAAGTTTTGCTTCGCTCTCCAAATTTTGGTACTTCTTAGATTAGTTCCATTTTGCCCAATTGTAAATAGCCGAATTGGAATGGGAGAAATTATAATATTTCCTCCCTAATATTTTGACCTTCTTCCTCCATCACTTTTACAATTCATTCATCTATTCATCTAATAATCATTCTTTTTTTTCATTTCATTTCCACAAAAGAAAGTTTCTCGTCATCAATTCTCTTCGTCTTTCCATCGAATATAAATCATTTCTTATAATTTATTCTGTATATTGTTGAATGAACTCGAATAAAACTTAAAGAAAAAACAACACAACTTCAACATTCTCTCAAAATATTTTATACTTTTCTTCCGATCAATTAAATACATCCATCATCCATTGCCTGACGGAAGAAGCACACGTGAGTTCCCATATCCAGTCTACCTATCCGATCGACTGGTTGACGAGAACACGAATTCCAACTTTCTCTAAATTCAACAACTTCTGTCATTTACATGAAAATATTTCTTCTCAATCACTAAAAAGAACACATAACAACAAAGAGGAACTAGCACGCTGGTGGAAAGTTCTATGAAATGGAAATGTTTGAAAAAAAAATGAAAGTAAACTGGAAAAACAAAGAACTAATAGTAACTACGTAGCTCTACCTTAAAATTCAACTGGATATGAAACTAACCGAATAATCTCTGTAGCTCATACGAAAGTCGTCGTCGCTAAACTCGATCCGTTTATTGAATATATTAACTAGAAGGAAAGAAACACTGCTAGAAACATTTTTATTACTATTTAGCCTATTCTAAAATTTTCACCTTCAACACATTTATCGTTTCTTCCTTCCACTTACTCATACGCAGATTCGTTTGCTCGTAGCTTGCCAACGTAAACAAAACGAGAGAAACGATAAAGATGTGATCGATTAACTTTAGAGCATGGAGATGAAAAACATTCTGCTCCATTCCTCTCTAACCAGCAATGGGAAAAGTAAACAGAACGTAAAGTAAAATAAAATAAAAGTGAATTCTCTCCGAGACATTTTGACAACTTCTTTTGATAATCTAATAATCGATAGAATTCTCATTTTCTCCACAATTAGATGATGATTGACTTATAAGATTAATGTATTCATAAATCATTTCCTTCTTGCCAATTCCACTCCCTGAAAATGTCAGCGACCGAATATGTTCTTTTTGATACAGCAGCACCCATAACGGTGAAAAAGGCTTTTGATAGACGACCTCCCTCTATTCTCAAATTTGACGAGCAAAGTGAAGAAAAACCCACTCCATATCTCCAAATACATTACGATTACGCGGCAGAAAGGTTAGAGAATTTGCGTCATGATAGACAGCTCGATCACTTCCTTCAACATCTCCTAATGAATCGGAGGAAAATGATGCAAAAGAGTAAATTAGAAAAAAAAGTTAATATTTCTTCTTCATTAAAACCTTCATTCATATATATATATATATATCATTCCATTTCCTCATTCGTCATCTCATCGAAAAGAGTTTGGAAGATCGGGTCGAATTCCTTAAACAAATCGAACAGATAATGGATCGTAATAAACATACTTCCGCTGCCATAACAATGCCGAAAGTTAA
This sequence comes from Seison nebaliae, assembly GCA_023231475.1. Lineage (NCBI taxonomy): Eukaryota > Metazoa > Rotifera > Pararotatoria > Seisonacea > Seisonidae > Seison > Seison nebaliae. Next base: position 49,941 of record JALJEE010000381.1, read on the forward strand.
TAAGAATTATATCTTAAATAATCAAGACGAATATGTCCGACGATCGAAGAACGTAAATCAGATTCGAATCGATAAAAATATCTTGATCGACGACTCGATTGATGACAATCATTTGAAGGAGAAATGTTCAGAACAATTCCTCAACGATCGATTACGAATAGCAGCAGGTAAATTACCAATGAAACACTATCGACCTGATGAAAAGGATAACAATAATACCAACATTAGACAAAATAATATGAATAAAACTATTTCGACGAATTCTCAAACGAAAATAAAAAAGAAAGTGAATTTTGTCGAACTTAACAAATTGGCGATCTCGTCTAAATTGAAGAACGAATATATTCTCAACCGTGAAACATTCCAATTATCCACCAACAGTAAGTCGAAACAATCGAATAAATATTTGAAAACTACATCATATAGGTCAGATCTGTATCAAGCTAAATCGCGACTCAAATTAAAAGACGAACATTCTATCGATAAAAAAGCGGAGAAAAAAATGCATAAATCGGCTCCAATTTCATCTTACGGTCGGAATTCGAGTAAAAGAAATACACAATCCACATCTGCAATGGCAAGATCAATTCGAGAATTAGGAAATTTGACATTGGTCGATTTGGTGCGCAATCGAGAAACGAAGAATGAATCCGCGAAAAAATTTGAGACGATTCGCAAACAGAATATCGAATTCAATCGGAACGTTCTCGAAAAAGCCAACGACTTTATCGAGAAGTTACAACAAGAAAAAATTATGAAATTAGAAGAAAAATCGAAGAAAAATTCTACACCAAAATTTTATGTTAATAACATCGATTCTAATGGAAAGTCGATGATGCAGTCATTTTCTATTAAACATTTTGTATCGGTCTAATATCTCTCTCAATTAATTTTCGAGTTAATACATAATAAATTAATAGGTTCCACAAATAAACTTCGAAGGATCTCTATGAATCAATATATTCTATATAAAGTCAACATTACAAATAATCAAACTAAAATATAGATAAATGACGATAACTTTTCTCTATTGAATGTTCTATGTATATTTTGATCGCTCTGTTGAAGTTCTTTCGAATCTCTCTTTAAAAAACAAGAAACAAACTATGATAATAATTTTTAATAAAAAAAAAATCTTCTTTACATCGTTTACTTATTTACTTAACATCCTAATCATGTTTCTCTAGCTGATCTCGTCACCCTATATTTTTTTAATGAAAATCAGTGATTTCGTCACCCATAAAACGGTGAATTCGTCACCCTTTTTTACAGTATTGCGGTTATTTGGTCACCCTGGAAAATTATTCAACTTAAATTTTGCGTAGTTTTTGTTATACGGTGAATTCGTCAACCATCTAATTGCATTAATGAGTTTTTATAAGGAATTTAGATGATTTTGGTTGAAAATTATTTATATCCTAATATTGGATGATCAAAAAACTTATTTGGAAATCTTATAACGAAGTATTAAAACATTTAAAATAACTTTTAATGTAATGAACTTTAAAAAAAGTCGTGAGAAACGTCTTCGAGAGAAAATACCACGTGAAATAAATGTCACTTATTGATGAGAAATTTACTAACATTTTTATTGTACTTGTAAATTTAATTTAGTGTATGAACAATATTCCTTGTGGGAAACAATATAAAGCAAGACAGCACGTTTATCCCAACGGGAATTCTAACTAATAAATAATATCTCTCTAAAAATCATAAGGTAATATTTTACAAATCTCCTGATAATCTCCTCAACGGCAATGATTGAGAATGTCGATACTTTTATTCACCATTTTTTTGACAAATTACAAATCTTGGAGAAGTTAAATAGAAATTTCGGATTTGATATTGGAAGAAAAACATGGAGAAATAATATAACAAATTAGTAATCAAAGTGGGAAAAAATTTTTACTCACGTTTTATAATTTCCAAAGATTGGGATTGGATAATTCAGTTTCAATTTTTTCGTAAAATGAGTAATGAGTTATTTATGCAATTTTTTTGCTTGAAGTGAGAAACTTGGAAATTTTATTTCATCATTCTGTTTTACTTTTCTTTTGCACGAATGATGAAGGGAAGATATTTTAGAATGACACTCATTAATTTCCTAAATTAATTATTAATGAATCCCATTTAATCCATTAAAGAGAATCAACTAAATCAGAAAATTTATGAGATTAATAGTGTTGGGTGACGAAACTAGAATAAAATGTAATGAATTGCGATGGCAAGTTTTAAAAATAATTTGTTTCGGAACATAGTACACTTTACTCTTCTGTATACTCTTTCTAACCATTTAAAGAAAACAGGGTGACGAACTGTCCGTTTGAAAAACGACGAACTGTCCGAATCTGGAAAAAAATGATGAGCAAATCTAAGGGTGACGAAATCACCGCGTACCAGATCCTTAGAGAAAATTAATCAAATGACACTTGTAATCTATGCAAAATTTCAGCAACAATAGGTAAAATGACAATATTTAAATAAAACAAGACTTACTAATTATTAATTAATAAATAATAATAAAAATTTTTTTTGTTTCGTAAACTTTTTCCAGGCAGCCTTTTAATCTCAATATACTAATTCCTTCATTCATCGAAATGGGAATAACTCATTGAAAGTATTTAAGAGGAGAACTCACGTGGACAGAGTTCAATACCCAGAGAATTTATGAAGAAATAATTAGCACTTAACATTGGAAGAAAGTATGAATTAATTAGATACTTACATTATAAGAGAGTAAAATTATTATTACGTTTTTAATTATTTATTCAAATACCTAAATTAGGATAAACTTATGAATAATGAAAAATGTAAATGTAAAGTTGTATGATCGATAAAAGGGGGAGATTCTAACTGTAAGTAACAATGGTGTAAAGATTGATAATGGTGTTCGTCTTTACACACTTAATAAACGCTAGTTATGCTTCTAGTCATTGATCATGTCATTAATTCTCACCTCGGAACGTGCGTAGATCACTGCGCTACGCACGCCCCAATTATGTGGAGTAATCTACGACCTCTGCGAACTCGAACGGGAAAAAACTTTATGAATGTAAAATATGCATATTTTACATTCATATGGGAACTCGACATTCAACTATACAGAACGGGAACTCGAACGGGAAAAAATTCCACATGTGGAATCGTATCACAAAATTACTTTGCGTCTATTCAAAATTAACTAATGAAAAAGAGATTGAACAGAATGAATTGATATTTGAATATTTTTTTTTTAAATAAACATTTTGTTTTTGTGTTTTGTAACATTTTGTAAAAATTTTTCTTTAACATCAATGATAAATTGAACGTTGAATGTTTGAACGCCAACGGAAAAAAAAAATTTTATTGTCTGAAAATAAACCTATAGGTCTTTGAAACGATTCTGAACATCATAGTGTTTTTAAAATTTAAATTTTGGACTTTCTTAAAAAATTTAGTTTAAAAAACTTTTCGAAAAATTTTAGGCTTAATTTAATTTGCACAGTAGAAACATTCAAAATGAAAGTAGAAATTGTTCTGAAGACATTTAATTTTAAGTGCAACATAAAAACTTATAGGGATAAAAGTAAGTCAACAACATAATCTCCTTACCGAATAATAAAACTAATTATAATAGAGAAGTCCTTATTTTATTCTTAAATTATAACGAACACATTATGATTATGATTATTATACACCGGTTATTAATTATGAAAATACATGGATTGGCGGACAGATCGTAACCCTATATAAAAATTATGTATACAACCCAAAAAATGACAGTTTGTAACCTAATTTTCTCAATTTCGGACAGTTCTCAATATATGATATATCATACATATGTATATATTCATATCAATATATCAATAAATATATATAAATGAATAAATATAATATAAATAATTTTTGTATAGGGTTCCAATCTGTCCGGTTACCAATACATGATGGAATGAACTATTAGGGTCAAATTGTTAGAAATTGACATTGAGGATATGAATACCATTTACTTTATAATACTTTACCTTTTTGTGCAAGATTGGAATTTATTCAGTCTAGTTGGAAGTCCGGTTTCATTAGGAGAAATATAATAAAACTTTTAAGAAAGCAGTAAGTTTAGGTCGATTACTGTTTTTCACTTGAACTGTCTTCAATTATCTATATCCGGTAAATGGGCACAATGACGAATTTCATTATTTTAAACAAATTGAATGTGTTTTATTTTACTAAAACTATTTTGGTCCAACAACAAATTCATTTTCATGTTAGCAGAAATATTTATACGGAACTTTAATACCAAACATTCGAAAGGATGTTTAAATCATTCTCTACATATTTAGTTTCTCCTAAGGATTCTCATGGAAAGTCTTTAGAATGAACAATAAACTCCCAATGTACATGGTATCTCATTTAGTCAACAAGTCTCATTTGCAATCAAAATTTTCCATCCTCGTTTTTCAATGTCCTCATAATTATGAAGTTTCTTTCGGCTTCATACCATAGGAATGTTCAGCTAATAATGTTCATCATAGTGTTAACTACGTAAATTATTTATAACGGCTTCATAAATATTCCACTGATTTGATAACTTAATTTGATCAGATTTTTTAAAATATCTTATAATATTTTCAAATTTTCATTATAAATAATATTTTCATTAATATGAATTATTAGACGTCAGGTTAACTTCGATTATTCTACCGTTTTTTCTATAGTGAATTAACCAAATTAATCCAGTAAGTCATCAAAAACGACTTATTTGTTCAATCATCTAGCGAATGTTCTAATTATTTCTAAAAAGGAACACTTTATTCTTCTCATTTTTATCCCATATTTCACATAAGAAATTTCGTCAATTATGCTATCAAATCTACCTTTATTTTCCTCATTTTTGTTTTTTTATTTTTTATTTATAAATGCAATATCCGTCAAATAAATTTTATTAGATCGTTCCTTAAAAACAACGGAATCTTGTTTATTTCCGTCTGCTTATTTTTAGAAAATCAAATTTTATACACATTATTTTTACAGTTTATTAATATAATTTTTCTTCATAGAACATATTAAGAAGAATATTATGATTATTTCAGCAAGTTTTCTAGTTTATCTTACCACATGTTATTATCTGTGTATGGTGAATTGTTCAGTTTTCAAGATCCAATACAATAATCTTAATTTGGAGGAATATGATATGATGGGAAGTCTCGCTCGACAGTCGGTGATATGTTCAAACAATGCAGATTGTATCGGTTTTAAACTGATTTACACGATAGAAACAAACTTTTGTTTTAGAATTATGTTTCTCCTTTTATCCCAGACCTGCATCAAGGAAATTGAAAGTTTCATTATTTATGAAAATCTTATAACAACTATCGTCTATCGAGACGATATAGCCACAATTTTACCGCTTTTAATAACTGAAAATCCAACGGGTTTACAATCCATATATGCTGATTCGGAAGTCTCGGCTACTTCGGAAACACAGTTCGCCGTATTCAATTCTTCAATGAATCATTCTTTGGCGCAATATGAGAAGGGATTTGAAGTAGACAACAGCAATTATTTTAGAGGATTAATTTTTTTGTCTAAAGTCAGTTTAAAATATTCGAAACTATCCCTCAAAATATATTTAATGCGAACTGGTGATAGTCATCCTCTAAGTTTCCTATTGAAATTCAATGAAGCATTATCTTGTACCAATAAATATAAATTAGACATCAAATGCTACAAAATAAATTCTGACGCCACTTTAACTTACAAGGAAGGGTTCACTCAACAGTTGAATGTGGAGTTCATAACTTGGGATACCAAACCAATTTCTTTGTTTTCCGGTTTTGGATTTTGGACTAAAGATTCAGGCGGAATTATTAGAGAGAATGGTACATATTATCGAAAATATGACGACGGTTCTTATGAAGTTTCAAGTATTGTTTTAACTCTTATCAGAGAATTATGATTTTACGCGTTAAAGAAGATTTTAAAAATGATTCTATTTAATTATTTTAATATTATTTTATATGAAGATGAAAAATTTTAATTTCTGTGTTTGGAAATTTCTCCCCGATGAAAAGAATCGAACTCGAAAACTAAATTGAATTTAATCTCAATTTATTATAAAATTTATCACAAATTTTTTAAATTCTAAAAGTATTTATTATCGTTTCTCAACTTTTCATTCCAATTTTTTCTCGAATAAAATAGTATTTTTAATGAATTTTTGATCTTATTGAAGTGGTTGGGCTCAGGATTTATTTAATTCAATTATAAAATAAAAAGATAATAAATGAAGTCAAGACGGAGTATCTTGACTAGCAATGGAAAGTAATTGACGAGAGTCGGAAACGTAGTTTGGCGGAAGTAAGACAC